>LZPO01055189.1:89131-106037 GCA_001675575.1 Neotoma lepida
AAGATGGCCTGGCCCAGAACTCGCACCTTCCCCTGTGGAGTTTAAGGTTACGTACCTTGCTGCTGTGAGGGGGCTTTCCTGGGAGGGGCTTATATATGACACTGGCTGNAGGAGCTGCNTTTATTAAGCATTGTGTATCCAGGNACTTGCCTAATATCTTAAACGGAAACTCTGCCAGCTCTCCCCTTACTCNCTTGGCGGTAGTTGGAAGAACTAACTAGGGAACTTGTTAACATGAAACGTGCACATATGAGGGACGTGGAAGGCTGCAGGCTGCTCAGGCATTTCCTGAGACTGGCAGGAAGAGTCTCTGAGGTCCCCCCTTGCCACCCTGGCAGCTCCCTGTTTCCTACTACCTCAGCAGCAATCCCATGAGGACATGAGACCTGGGGCAGTGAGGGAAGAAGGCTGAGGAGTGACTCNGACTCTAGCATGGTGAAGCCATTCCTTCAACCCCAGGGCTACCCTCTGGTCTTCTTGTCACAGGAAGTCACATATGCTTAAGACGCCAGTGGGCCATCCTGTGAGAAGGACTGCCCTGAGAGAAAGCAGAGATGCCACCCACCTTTCTTCTGTTTGATCCGGAGGAGGTAGAGGGCTGCCATCATCAGGACTACNAGCAAAGCACACACCACACCCACAGCGATGAAGATGTTCTGGCTGGAAGAATTATTATCTGAGGACAAGGAAGAAGGACTTCATGTATGCATTTCAGAAACAGAACAAAATGAAAGCCCGTCCCTTTCTCACCAGTCAGCCTTAGCTTGTGGGCATCTGGCTGGCCCTTCCTAGATGTCTAGGCTTGCCTACCCACCCACNCAGGTCACTCACAAGCAGTGCAGAATGCATGCTGCTGGCAGCCACAGAGAAAGTAGCTGCAGGACCCCAGCAGAAACCATCCTCCTTATCCTGAGGAACGGAAAACCATCCCCTCTCATCTGCCACGACAGCAGGTCCTAGACCACAGAACAGTACTGTTAANAGCAGGGCNCCGTGACATGTAAGCTCAAATAAGTGTCCCNACTAGTTCTCATCCACATCCATGGAACCATGTTCTCCTGCTGGCTTCCTCTACTGAGGNCAGTACNAATCTCTACNTCATNCTACAGCACCAAGGGTGACCTGACAAGCCTTTCATCCTGTCCCAAGGGATTTCTTTATTGATTCCCTACCANGTTNTGTGTGCTCTGAAGCTACAGTGTTGANTAAGACAGTCATGGCCCTTACCAACCGAGNAGTAACAAAACCTACCCCCTTCAACATGTCCACAANAGGCAGAGGCTCAGAGANACACCGACTTGTCCAAGATCACACAGCAAGTCAGTGATAGAGCCATTGTGGACACCAACATGTCCTACCTGCAAGTTCTATGCATCCTATGAGAGTCGGGCATGGGTAAAATCAAAGGAGCACAACGCAGGTCTGAGAGTTTCCTGGATCGTCCCTGAAGGATGAGTGAGAAAATGGCCCCTGTTCTCTTCCCTTCAGAGGCTCTGCTCTGTACAAAGCATCAGTTGTGGTGCTGACAAACGGCAGGACAAAGCCAAAAAGCTATTGCCTGTGGTCAAGATGTGTATAAGAGACAGTGGCCCCTGTTCTCTTCCCTTCAGAGGCTCTGCTCTGTACAAAGCATCAGTTGTGGTGCTGACAAACGGCAGGACAAAGCCAAAAAGCTATTGCCTGTGGTCACTTTCAGAAAGAAGAGCTCTTGACTGACAGCACACGAGAGGGTCTGAGGTGACACTGCCGACATGCTGTCACAGAACAGTGGAGCACAGCACTAGACACACACACACACCTTGGTCTAGAAATAGTCATGGGCAGACTGTCCTATGGAAATAGCCATTTGGTGACACATGCAGACACACACACACAGACACACACACACACCTTGGTCTAGAAATAGTCATGGGCAGACTGTCCTATGGAAATAGCCATTTGGTGACAGTATGAATGAGGATGCTCTGTGCAGTCCTGGCTATCCTTGAGGCAAACCACCAGCATCCATGGGGCTGGAGGAGCCACAAGAGGGCACAGGGCAAGGAGCAGAGGCCAGAAAGAGTGAGGGGGAGGGAGGGGCCATGGGGACAAAGCGATTGTTAGGTGAAGAAGACGGGAGGTAGGATACTGGCCCTCTTTCCCTTCCCTCTTCTTTGTTCCACTGTGTCAAAAGACCCAACAAGAAACCGAACTCTTAACAGTGTTCACTCTAAGGGTATGGGAGTTGGGAAAGAGAAGCCCACTTTAAAACTGTGCTTAGTTTACAGACTGTTCTCTAATAAGCATTATATATGACTTTAACATTAAAAAACAGATAACATCAAGATAAAGTTAAACAAAAAAGCCAGTCAGTGGGAGTAGAAGCCTCACCAGGGGTGGCGTCCATGCCCTGCTCCTTCTGGTGGGCAGAGACCTGCAGGGTATGGTTTTTGGTGACCGCTGGCTGCCCATCATGCTCCACCTGGCATATGAACACCACATTCTCTCTACGGGCAGATGTGTTCACCAGGAGCCAGCTTGTCCAATTATAGGTCCCATCCTTGTTCACCATGAAATCCGAGGGCTTGGGCTCTTCTGTCCGTGAGACGTTTCCATTCTCCAGCCAAGTGAGCCGGAGTTTCTCAGGGTAGAACTTCTGCACCTGGCAGGTGACGTTCACCAGGTTCCCTGCCACTGTGAGCGGCTGGATGACTTCCAGGGTGGGTGTAACTGAAATAGTACAGGCAGAAGCTCTAATCTTAAGCTGCAGAGGAGTGGCTGCAGGGTTGAGCCTCTCCCATCACAGCAAACACAGGGCTGCTAGGCATGCATCAGGCCAAACACTGCCGGTCTGAGTGTGAATGGAATCACTAAGCTGAGCACCCAGGACACAGTAAGGTGCCTGGTCTGGGGACTGATGGCTACTGTTAGGGTGATAATGAATGAAGTCAAGGCATGCAGCTTCTGGCATGGAGTGGGAAAGCAGTAACTAGAGGATAATAAATGAAACTACCAGGTAAGGGGGGTGTGCTCACACTGGGTGNCCAGCACCTGTAGTTGCTGTTGGTAACATAAATGCAACTACCAGCATGGTGCTAGTCACAGGGTAATGGTTGCTGTGTGCTTGGGCTAGAAGTCAAGGACATCTACCTCGGATGGTGTCAGACAAGTTAGCAGTCCCACGGAGAGGGCCTCCTTGCAAGGTGATGTGGGCTACTTCACAGATGATCTGAGAACGAACATCGTTGGGGCTCAGATCCACCTGGGCTGTGCTGGAGATGTTGTAGGAGACATTCCCTTCATTAGGGTCCACTCTGGTCTGGAAGTGGGAGAGTTCATTCCCATTTTTGAACCACTTCAGGGTGATATTCCGGGGAGAGAAGCCATGTGACTTGCAGGTGAAGTTCACTGTCTGCTCAGGTGTGACCCTGCTTGCTGGGCCGGANACCACCGGTGGAGAAGGTTTGGCTAGAGNAGCATTTATAGACAAGAGATATGATTGTGAAGGCCAAGCANAGGGAGTGATGGTATAAGTACGCAACCTGCCTAGGTATCATCATCATTACTGGGGCTCTAGGGGTTGACCCCAGGGCTGTATGCACCCTAAGTACATATTCTAATACTACACTGTGTTTCCAGTCTGGTGACACTATTCATTAANCTTCGTCCTGATAAAGCTGGGATGGCCATGTCCTTAGCTTTCTGTCTGAGAAGGAGGCAAAGGTTCCATGAAATGAACAGGTCAGACAGTAAGGCAAGGCCAGGAACTCCAGGCCTGAGGTCTAAGTCTTCTCTGCATTTCCATGATCTAGACACACACGAGATTGCTGACCTATCTCATTCTTTGCTTTAACCACTCCTAACCACATTNCTGGAAACTTTGCCAACCCAGAGGAAGTATTTGNAGAAGTAAACACAGGAAACAAATAGTACTGTAGGACAGCCACNAAGGTGGAACCCAATGGCTGCTCTGAAATGTGTCACCTCCCAGAGCCATACCTGTGAAATGGGTGGCAATGTTTCTCCTTTCTGGATGTAGTGAGAATTAAATGAGGCCCTGGGAGCTTCCTGCTTTGGGATGACAGACACACAGAGATGCTTCTCAAACATGAAGACACACAGATCTGTCCTTGACCCAGTTTTTGTTGTTGTTGTTGTTGTTTTGTTTTTCAAGACAGGGTTTCTCTGTGTAGCTTTCGAGCCTGTCCTGGATCTCACTCTAGACCAGGCTGGCCTCGAACTCACAGAGATCTGCCTGCCTCTGCCTCCTGAGTGCTGGGATTAAAGCCACCAGTGACCGGCTGACCCAGATTTTTATAAAAAAAAATAAATTAAATTTTTTAAGTATGTCTATATCTGAGTGGGTTCTTGAAGAGGCCAGAAGAGGGCACTGGATCCGCAGGAGCTGGAGTCACGGGTGGTTGTGAGCCACCTGACATAGGTGCTGGGAACTGAACTAGAGTCCTTGGCAAGAGTGACACAAGCTCTTTAATCATTGAGTATCTGTCCAGCCCTGGACTTCATTCTTAAGTTCTCCCTGTAAGAACTTAGGGATTCACTGAATGGGGTTTCTTCTCTCTCCACATCCTAGTAGGTCTAAGCCATGNCAAGGCCCATATTGGAAAGGGAGGCTAGGGATGCTTTTGTTTTGTTTTAANCTGGAGAGCTTTTGTTTAGGGTTGGAAACAAAGATCACTTGTGTGTTGAGAAAGTCAAAGGTGGCTCTTGATTTCTAATTAATTATTAAAGAGACAGACAGNCAGCAGCCCCACCAAGCAAGCAGAAGCACTTCTGGTCCTGAAAGGACATGGGTGACTAGGAGGGAGGTGGTGTCCCTTGGGTATTAATCCAAATTGCTCATTATCACCCAGCACCATTTCCAGATAGCAAATAGCGCTCTTCCACTTGTGAACACATAACTTACTCCCTAATATCTACCTAATATGTTGAGGGCACAGAAAGGAGGGTGCCATTTGAAGAAGTCATGTCATCAAGACACCAGCAGCTTTAAGATCCTAAAATGTGAAGGGCTGCAGAGCCATCTTTCGGACCCCAGGGGCTCCCTGTGCTTAAATCTAACTGACCGCAAATGTAAAATACTGTTGAGAATGCTGCATCTGAACTGAATAGTGACAGACTTTTTCTTGTCACTCTTCTCTAAACAACACATAGAACAACTATTTACATAGCATTTGCATCATATCGGGTATTATAAGAAATCCAGAGATGACTTAAAATAGTCGGCAGGATGTGTGTAGGTTACACGCAAATCTCCTCCATTTTGGATGAGGGCCTTGAACATTTTTGGATCTGGGTATCCCATGAGTACCGAGAAACAACTGAAGTTGCCATCTATTGAGTTCTTGGGAGCTGGCACTGGTTGCTCCCTCTGCACTCTGTAGCTCATACAGGGGTATCTAGGATGAACTCCTTGTGTAGGACAAGTCTCAGGATAGTGTGACTAGCCAAAGCACATAGTTGGTGAGTCTCATCTCTTCCATTCAGATGATTAGTTTAGTATTTTTTAANAAATCCTCTGAACATTTGTTTCCTCTGCACAAAGTGGACAAAAACATCACCCTGGGAAGATGATGTAAATATGACTCTGGCATNCAATAGGTGCTTAATAAATAACAGCTATGACTATGACTACCATTTTAGCTCTNAGACTACACAGTTCTTCTTTGGTAGCCAGAAGACACAATAAAGCCACCACCACTGTGGCTCTTTCCTCTTTTGTAGTAATGCCCCTCAGGACCTGAGGCAGGCCAGCAGCTTCAAAAACCTGGGGTCACAGGTGTTTCATCCAGATAAATCATTTAGAAAGCTTAGAGCACTGAGAAAGACTGTGATATTTGGGGGTCATCGAGGCAGGGAGGGGCTGTGCTGAAGATGGGGATTTATTTGGCTCTGTTCAGACACAGATGTGTGTAAGTCAGGCAGGTCCCTTTCCTAGGGGTCTGAGCAGGGCTGGCAGGGCTGTGTAGGATGTATCTCCAGTCCTCTGGGGCCAGCTCCTGATTCTGCTCNTCACTGGGACCCAGAGAACACATGCTGTTCTGAGGCATAAAAGTTTTTGAGCACTAGCTTCATGGGGGACCAACTNTGCTAGGNAAAAATAAAAGCCATAGCTTTTCTTCTGTGGTTCCAGGACATGTATCTCAGCNNGGGTGTGGTGAGAAACTTCAGACACAAGCAATAGAGATGGATCTGAAGGTAAGAACACTTGCTGAGCAAGTATGGGGACCTGAGCTCAACTCCTTAGAATCCATGTTAAAAAGGCTGGACAGGATGTGTTATAGGTATGTACCTATAGCCCCAGTGCTGTGGGAGTGGTGTGGACACAGAAGGATCACTGGGGTCTGCTGGCCAACAGCCTAGGTCCAGGATCAGTGAGGAACCCTGTGTCAATGGAGTAAGGAAAAAAGTAATATAATAGGAAACTAAACATTCTCGTCGGTCCTCTGCTCATGCACAGGTAGATGTGACAACACACACACACACACATACACGCACACTTCAGATCCATGTCAAGCCAATTACAGCAGAATTTCTAGGGTAGATACGAGCAGTGTGATTTTCTTGTTTTTTAGATGAGTCATACAAGCAGACAGATGGAAAGCCACCAACTCATCCCCACCCCACCAACACTTGAGGCTGGGAAGGGAAAGTGGCCCATCCAAGGTCACATGGACACAGCTCAACACACTTCCCACTGATGGGATATTTCCTACAAGCCAGGCACTGTTTTAAGTGTTTGATATGATGTCACCGCCTCAGTCCTGACCACATACTCTGTGAGAGTGTCATGGACAGGTGAGGGCCCTAAGCTGCTATGTGGAGGGGTTTGTTCAGGACACAGGCAAGGGAGTGGCTTATCTGGGATATGGTTCCAGANAGTTAGACTCTGTCCCCTGTCCTCCTGGTCACTGTACTACTGATACTCAGTAATGACCCTGACACCCCATCTAGGGCTTTGTTAACATCTTGATGCCCATAGAAACCAGAATGGGGGCCATTACTATTGTCATTTACAGAAAGAGAAGCTGAGGACTTGACAGAAGCCAAGCCTTGCTCCAAACTTCAAGGTCTTGGGCAATTCCTCATGGCTTCCTAAGGAGCCAGTGTCCCAACACCCTGGAAAGGTGGACACTTCCAGCTCTGGTTTAAGGAGAAAATGCTATGATGAAGATGTGGCATGAGGCAGGAAGCCGCTTGCTAGTCATAGTTGCCTAGGCAAATGACGCACACCTAGGAACTTCAGTGTCTTTGTCATACTTGCAAAGTCAGGATAAGCTACCTGCCCTGCTTCTGTGCAGGGGTGGATGGTGAGGAGAGCTGGCTGCTACCTGGGGGGAAAACTGGTAACATCCACACAAACTAAAATGAACACATTATGTGATGTACTAGGCCTCTTGCAGTGGATATCTCTGTCCTAGACACGTGGGATGAGCCATCCAGTGTAGCATCATTTTCAAAGTTCACAGCTGGGAAGAACTGAACAAACTATCTACCAACAGAAGACTACAACAAATTGTGGAATTCCTAGATGCTGGAATAAAATGCAGCCATTTACACAATGACCCTTCATGTCCTGAGATGGAACAAGGACCTGACTGACATTTGGGAGAGGTTTTTCAGTCACTAACGGGCCTCGGGTTCTGAATGGAAGGGGCATCTGAATCTGTGAAAGTGATGCGTACAAAGGCTGGCTTTCCTAAAGGCTCAGAGTTTCCTCAGCACCCCCTGTGTACTTGGCTCACCTGTGGAGATGCTTAGTGCCTGGGCAGCAAAGAGCCTGGCCAGGATCTGCATTCTGCTACACTCTAGCACTCACTGTTAGTGTGACCCATGTGTAAGGAAGAGAGAGGGCTGTGGGACAGGTGGATGAGGGTGCAGATGTCCTCTTACTTGCTGGCATTGGAACCTTGAGCAAAGAACTGGCCTTGGCATCCCTTATCTGCTGAAGGTTGAGGTTAGATCATGACCACGCTCTCCCATTGACCTGCTGTGAGCCACACTCACAGGACAGGGGATGCTATTCTCTGGCCCACTGCTACACATCAGGGGATGAAGAAGACACAGGCTTACTTACCAAGCACATAGACCACTGTTCCCCCTCCAGATTGAAGTTCCTTGTCAGATTCTGATCTTTGGAGCTTCACACAGTAATAGGTGCCAGCATCTGCTGGGGTGACATTACTGATACGGATGGTAAAGTCCAAGTTGTTTCTCTTAGTGGNATCTGCAACATTTGTAACTCGAGGAAACTTTTCTCCTGTGAAACTGTAGATTAGAGTTCGTCTTTGCCCTATTCCTCTGAACCACTTAATGGGTCCCACTGGCAACAGGGAGTTCACAGTGCAGTTTAGAGTGGCCAGTTCCCCAGCATCAACAGAAACTGACTTCTCAGGCTGAATCACCTTCAGTTCCTTCTGTTCGGCTCCTGAAAAGGCAGATGGCAGCTATGAGTCACCTTAAGGGATCCTGCAAGTTCAAGTTTATCAGTGATTGTCAATGATTGAGCACACACAATGGTATTGAGTTCAGCACACTACATGTGTTATCATTGTTTAATTCGCATGTGGGCCTGTGACTCAAGACTATAATAAGAAAACTAAGACACAGAGTGCTAAGTCACATAGCTTAGTGTAGTAGAGTGTCCAAGCCCTTTGTGGAAGTGTCATGTCTGAGCTGGGCTCTGGAATTTAAATCTGAATTTGTCAGGTAGACTGGGAGCCTAGACTCCCCACCAAGGGAACAAACTCAGCAGAGACACACAGTAGGAGACCCCAACATGTGTGGTACTTTTCAAAGAGGTAGATTCCATACAAGAAAGCAAATCCTGAGCAGAGCAGTTGCTCTCAACAGTCTGGTGGTAGGAGAGATGAAAACTTGGGCCCTAGGTAGGGCTCAGTAGCATACGGCTGCATCATTAGGAGCCATAAGTGCGAGGGGCGTAAGAAAAGGTCCAGGTGCTCACTCACTGCCAAGTGCTGCAGGGATGTGAGTGTGGCTTCAGCTTGGGCTTTTGATGGTCCCTAGCCTTCATTTCTTCATCTGTAAAATGCTTACCATGAGCCCATCTTGATATACTTCTAATAGGAACAAACAAACTGAGGCTAGTGAACATGTTAAAGGCAGCATCTGGGGGCCAAGGAAACAGCTCAGTGGATAAAGCACTTGCCATCCAAGCACAGTGGCCCAACTACCTTCCTGAATGATGGTTTGCTGAACGTGTGGATGTGGAACATGAGCATTTGGACATAGACTTTAGAGACACAGTGATCCAGACAGGAAGACGGGATGAGGACAGGAGAGGAAGGATGATAACAGCAGGATGAGAGACTGAAATAGTGAGTCAGGTGATCTTGGTCCCCAGTGAACTCTCCAGTGGCTTCTAATGTGATCTGTCTATTAGACAGGGCTGTAGCAGAATCCTTGGGCAGCCCCTCTTATACTGACCCAGTAAAAGAGATGCAGTGTGTTTGCCCACCAGCTGCTGTGGGATGGTCTTTCTGTAAGCTATGAATATGTGTTTCTCTGATTGGTTAATAAATAAAGCTTCATTGGCCTATGGCAGGGCAGGATGGAGCAAGGCAGGAAAATCTAAGAGAGACGCCAGCTGCTGCCGAAGGAACAACATGCCAGCAAATCGGTAAAGCCACGGAACACGTGGCAAAACATAGATTAATAGAAATGGGCTGAGTTTAGATATAAGAGCTAGCTAGCAAGAAGCCTGCCATAGGCCATGCAATTCATAATTGATATAAGCCTCTGAGTCATTATTTTATAAGCGGCTGCGGGACCGCCAGGCCAGAGGAACGCAGGGCCTGGCAGGACCAGGCAGGATGGAGAAACTTCCAACTACACACCAGCCCATGGCCTGATATTGCTGCACTGGCAAGGGGAGAGAGCCTAAGGCAAGAGGGGTCCAGAGATCAGCTCTGCTCTCACTGTAGGCACCCAGAGCCCTGGGATAGGCCTGTCATCAGCTGCTCACTGTCTTGCCTCATCCTCTTCCCCAGCCAGGGCCTCCCTTGACATTCACTTTTCATGGCAGGTGTGAGCAGAGCCTGTAAGTACCAGCCTGGGCACAGCCTGATTCTCACACTACAGGGGAAGAAATGAAAACTATAGAAAGCAGGGGCTCAGGCAGCACTGGCCAGATTGAAGATGTAGTGCTGGTGGCCAGGCAAGTAACAGACACAAGAAGGGAACAGGCTTGAAGAGACAGGAAGCCTCCCAAGGGCGTCAGTGACATCACCAGCTACTGCCAATAGCAGGCAGCCATGAACATTCCAGTGGGTCANGGGCGACCNGTTAAACTGGAACNACCACNTGCATGAAGCACAGGTCTGGGCGAGAACAGGCNCTCTTTGCCAGTTCCNTATTCANAANTGGACTCCNATTCAATCAGATATAAGCAAGGAACTGGTATCTACCCTCTNCNTTGTCNTGAAGATTGTTCATGACANATGTATAAGCTCCTGCNGTATACTTGCCAGTTAAATCCTAGTTCTAAACCCTATCATCACGTTGCTGTATTCTGTATATATCTGATTTGCTGTCNACTGTTAGTTTCCNCAACATTAGGATGGTAGATCCATTAGGAAGTACTATTTAGCTTTCTGCCNNGTATATANTGTGTCCNCAATAGACATAGGCTTGAGAGGCAAGTGGATCTCTGTGATTTCCNGCCCAGTCAGGGAGACCCAGTCCCCAAAACACATATATGCTGAAGGAACNCACTGATGAACTAANAAAGTAGGGGTTTTATTTGCTCTGTGACCCTGGCAAAACCCNGAGCCACTTCCTTCATCTGTTGAGTGGCGCTAACACTGGCTACCCNGGAACTGGTGCTCCGTTATCATTATCCTCATCCTCANGAGCGCACAGAACTGTGAGTCAGCAGNGGATGAGGGANCTACGCTCAGGGCGAACTTGGGAATTGGGCGCTGACAAGTTGGAGCAGGGCTATTCTTGTGGTGCAGCCAGAGGCCTGTAATCACACCCCAGGCAGGTGACAATAAAATCTGGGGCTGGGGAGGGCTGGCTCCTCCCCTTAACCCCCCCTCCTTTTTTTTTTATAGCTCCTCTGGAGATCTCAACCAACTGCAAGCAGATTTAGGCAGCTTAATTAATTAGCTAGTGTTTCTAAAGCGTTTGAAGAATTTTAAAAGTGTGATGTAAGTGCCAAACATTATTTTAATCTCTGTGTGTATTTTCCAACAAGGTTTTTTTTTTCTTTCTTTTCTTTTTGCTTGCTTGCTTTTCTTTTGCTCTGCAGGTTCTGTTCTGGGAACTGAGCTTGTTAAAACTCACCCCTGTGGGCCAGGCCTGGGGTCATCANGCTGTCACTGCCAATGAAACCATTTCCTGCTCTCTTTGGCCTCCTGGCAGAGAGCACAACCATTCTGGGGCCTANACCAGACAGTACCCCTGTAGGTGTCACACACTGCTGCTGGTGGGGAGCAGTTCTGCAGGGTGGACTGGCAGGGTGGACCAGCAGTGTGACAGCCGCTCTTCACTGTGTGCTAGGCACTTCCTTGAGGACCCAATCACAGATACAGGTNGGTCTCCCCATAAAGACCTTGAAAATGTGGGGAAACAACCCAAAGGGCAAATGACAGGGATGAGGAAGTGGATGACAGCTTATCCCACAGGTGAACTATAGACTAGTCATAGCAAACTGTGATAACATAACATTTTCCATGGCACAGTTTAAAATAANATGTTGGCNATGCAAAAACAAACAAACAAACAAAAAACCAAACTTTTGTGAAGCATTTAAAAGAAACAAAAAGTCCAAAAACCAAATGATAATATCAGGNCTAGAGAGATGGCTCAGAGTTGAGTATGTGCTAATCTTCCANAGGACCTGGATTTGATTCCCAGCACCCACACAGAGGCTCACAATCACCTGTTAACTCCAGAGAGATCTGATGCCTCCTTCTGGGACTTGCATTCACATACACATACCCTCTCCTCATATACACATAGTTTAAAATAAAATAAATCTTTTGAAAAGCCTCATATAATGCTATCAAAGATCACTGTTGTTAACACTTTGATAAACTGTAGTTAAAATAAGTGAATAAAAACACCATAAACTCACACCTCCCGAAAACTAAGGACACGTGCAAACACTCTGCATTCACTTAGGCATTCTTAGAGCAATGGGAACTTGGGGATACCACATCCAAGGAAAGGAGACCGCTGGTCCCACTGTGAAGCCATCTGATGGCTAAATCCACAGCCCTGAAAGGCTGTACATAATCACAACAAAATATGCTGACCATCNATGTTATCAAGTGACATTTGGTTTGNTCCCAAACCTTGAGTTTCAAGGGAGAAAAATGTTATTAAAGGAGTTAAGGACTGCCAGAGATTCTCTCTGTGTGGCACGGGGTTTGCTTCTGTCTGTACGGCCTGTTTGCAGCTCCTGTGTGAAACAGTCTAAGGAAACCTGTATTTTGAGTGTGCCTATAGTTCTGTGAAGTGTAACTGTTTACGAACAAACCCGAGGAGCTCTCCAAAGTATAGAACTGTCTTTGGACTNTGGATCTAAAANCGATAAAGCTACCTTTGCCTTTTTAATTTCTACCTTGGGTATTTTTCAGATTTTCTAGGTTGGATGAACATTAAGGAACACATAGAGCTGAGTGAGGTACAACTCTGTGAAAGGGCGCTTGCCCAATACGCATGAGGCCCAGCACTGGTCCCACAACTCCAAAGGAACGCACACAGTGTTTTACTGTGTTTAAGGAAAACTATACATGTAACATGCATGTTCCATATGTGTCTGCTGTTTGAATGAACTTCTCTTCCACAATTCTGTCCATTTGCTTATTGCTGTCTCCAACTCCTGATAATTGTGCTGTGACCGGGCAGATGCTCAGTACACATCTGCTGGTGGACTGAGAAGCCACATGTCTAGGGAAAGAGGCCTGGATTGGTAAAATCAGCAGCTGTGTGCTAGGGCTCCATGTTGGGGGGGCGGGGAGAGGCCTCTCTCCTATCACTTCACAGTAAGTACTACATTGAATATATTGTCTTTCTTTTTGTAGCTAATGGTTAAAGCTTTGGGAAAAGATACAAATAATGAGAACACGAGTGTGTTTCTAGGGAGGGGTAACTGCCCTGTGTGCTTGTTGCTGTGGGAGGCAGTGATGAATCATGGGATCCCCATGGACTGAGGCCCACATGGCTGTCTCTGGCACACTAGTTATGAAGTCAGATTTTGAAGAAGTCNCGTTAAGTGACTAAATTCAGAAGGACTCCAACAGCTCCAATGGCTACTCTGATATCTTCTACCCTACCCCACCCCCAGTGACCACTGCCTCATCACCTGGAACCCTTTTTTTTCTTCTACTGGTTAAAATGTCAAATGCTTANCCAGTATGCTAAATGCTACCAACCTATGCAGTAAGGTGGGCTGAGGACTGATTAGTGGGCTTAGCAACACATACTTCACTTTAAAAAACAGTAATATTCACGTGTAGCTTTGAAGATGAAGAAAAATGAAAATGGTTTTTTGTTTGTTTGTTTGTTTGTTTTTTTGGTTTTTCGAGACAGGGTTTCTCTGTGTAGCTTTGGCGCCTTTCCTGGAACTCACTTGGTAGTCCAGGCTGGCCTTGAACTCACAGAGATCCGCCTGCCTCTGCCTCCCGAGTGCTGGGATTAAAGGCGTGCGCCACCACTGCCCGGCGAAAATGGTTTTATAAGAAGTGAATATAAAGAAATTGTTCTTTTTCTAATGAGAAAACCAAATCAACTTAGAAGGGAAGCTAAGGCGGAAGGTGGGGCCTAGCGACCCNGGGGTGCGAGTTCCCCCAGAGCCTCACCCCTGGAAGAGTCCATAGCGATAGCCCAGAGCTCCAGGTCCCAAGAAGCCCAANGCCCCTAACCCTCAGCACAGCAGCAGGACANCCCTTCCTCACCATCAGCACCGTCATCTGTGGTTTACCACTTGCACACTAGCACTTCACAGTGGCCCATCTTCACTGTTAACTTGACTAGACTTCGGATGAACTAAGAGAGTTGGAAGGCAGACCTCCAGATGTGTCTGTGAGGACATTTCCAGGCAGAATTCATCGAGGAGCAAGAGTAGCNCTGGATGTGGGTGGACTACCCCATGGGCTAGGAACTCCAAAGGAATGAAACGGGAGGGGGTGGAGAACNAGTCAGGAGCCAGCAGCCCTTTGTTTCTGTCTGCCCATAGCAGTTCCTCAGTCAAACATACCCACTGCCATGATGTGCTTCTGCCAAGTGACGATGGACCTAATTCTTTGCCACNACTGGCTAAAATAACTCTTTCTTCCTTTCATGTTATTCTCAGATATTCTACAATGCAAACTTAATCAACATAAATTTCATCGGTGCTATTGCCCATACCTTCCCGTTGTGACTTGGTGGTTGGGTAGAAAAGCCTGTTGTGCCAGTACTTGTACAACNAGATATGAGGTGTGGGTGTGGTGGAGTGCTTTATAGCATGCAAAGTCCTGAATTTAATGCCCAGCACCACACATACACACACAGATGATAGGTAAACACAAGCATGCTAAGTGTACACAAAAGAGTACATATATACTGAAAGCAGATGCATGTGTGTATATACATAAGTGTGCAAAGCACANACATTCACACATTTACTGGGGGGGAGGTATATAGGGTTCTGGGTAGAAACACAGTAGGTTGTCATATGCAAAAATTTGATGTACNTATTGAGAGATATATTGGAGTACACACTGGAGTGTGTTCAGAAGGGAGTGGGGTGAGTGAGTAAACAGTGGATGGTGGTGTGAACCACGGGAAGATTGTCTGAACTGTGGGTTGTCTGTGGGGGAATGTCTGAGGGTGAATGAGTGTGTACACAGGGAAGGTAACTGCAAAAGCATGTATGTATGGTGTGTACACAGAGGTGTGTGTGTGTGTTCATGTGTGTGCAGGTGGGCANGTGTGCAGGTAAGAGTGTACTTGTACTGTATGTGAGCAGGGAGGTACATAGGGGTCACTGTTAATGAACATGCTGTGTACCCATGTATCATGTTTACCAGTGTGACCAGACGGGAACATGCCTGGCTCAGNTGAAGCTGTGAAATGAGATTCTGCCCAGAGCAGAGTCAGAGGATGGAGAGCACGATGGCTACCATCATCAGCACCATCAACTCCCAGCGGGCAAAGTCTGCATAGTGCTAAACCTAGGTTCCTGCCCTGGAGAGGCAGGACTAACCTCCTGAGAGTCCTGATGTTGGATTCTAGAGGGGGCTGCCCCAGGGTACAGTTGCATGGACTCCGTGGTTCCCAAGTTGGGAGCTTAGGACTCTGACAGCTGTGGCTGGCCAGTAGTTTTCCTCCGAATGATTCATCTATTCCCACCTACAAAGCTTCCTCCACTGGCAGGGCCTGCCCTAGACACCACAGGAAAATGAGGAAGTTGGGCCTTATCCTTCAATAGCTTACTCTGGAAACACTCAGAACACAAGTAATGACTACACATCAGTTGATAAGTGTCATGAAAGGAAGCTTGGGGCGTCTTGGCAAGNNGCTGAATCCAGAAAGACCTCCTGAAGGTGGTGGCCCCTGAGCCAGGTCTTGAAGCCAAAAGAGACCAGGTAAAGGCAGATGTTCCAGGAGAAACCATACGAGTAAAGACAGAGGTGAGGCAAAGGCCTTGCAGTCAGGGACCAGAGCAGAGTCTTTGGGACCCCAGCAACAAACCGGGATGGGGCTGGCCTGCATCTGGGCCAACCTAGAATTTTGGAAGATGGTTTCCAATACATATTTGGGGGGCAGACCATCATTGAACTTTCTGCTGGCATCACTGGACAGACCACTGAGTAGACATGTCCAGATGGTACAGTAGGCGCTACCACCCATTCTAAAGCATCAGAGTCAGAGATCGGAGGCCTGGTCATTGTGCCACATCCCTGGTAACCTCTCTGTGAGGTGGCAAACTCCTAAGGTACCCAGACAGTGCTGAGCTCTGGCTTGGGGTTAGAGAGGCCTGCATGTCTTGTCCCCAGAGGAGTGACTTGGCAAAGCAGCCTCCCTCATCTGTAAGCGGGGATCCAGTCCTGCTCCTACTCAAAAACACATGTTCAGTGGTGGAGAGCTGAGTGGAGAACCACGTGGCTTCTCATCCCTCTCTCCCAGGCTGCACACTCCACCCATTAGCAAATCCTGCTGGCTCAAATCCCAAGCTGTGGATGGACTCTGTCTTCCTCTCCCCNACTGCACTCCACCCCAGTGGCCTCCCTGTCTCCACCTCATTTCTCCACAAGCCATGCTCCCCCACAGTCATGGCAGCCTCCAGGCTTGAATCGGGGGCATCCCCCCTTTGTTCTTTGCTGAGGCCCCCACTACACCGAGACCCAGGATCCTTACAGTGCCCCCAGGACCCTATGTCCTTGCTCTTTTGCAATTATACCAGATTCTCTGGTCACTCCAGTGCCATCCATCTGCCCATTGCTCATTCCTTAGATGTCTACATACATGGCTTGTCCCCTCACACAGGCCTATCTGGAACTTTCCCTACATGAAATGGTACTCTCTACACTTTTTGCAGATTGATTTTTCTATGTATCACCTACTACTTAACGCACTGCACATTAACTTCATGTTCTTAGTGTCCGATTCTCTGTCTTGGACTGCTTGTAAGTACTCGGAGAGCGGGGGCTCAGTTTCATCCCTCAGGCTTAGAGCAGTACCTGGCATTTGCTAAAAGTTATGTTTTGGTTTGGATTCTCATCCTCCTCCTGATGAGAGTCCAGTTGGCATCCTAAGCACTGTGGACCTTTGGCTTCGCTGTAAAATGAGGACGGTGTTGATATTAGGTTTATGCTACAGATGGAAGGGGCCAGCACGCTTAAGGAGCTCAGCACCGCACCCAGGAGAGCAAGGGCTCGGTGCAGGCAGCGACTCC
>LZPO01055189.1:114421-127646 GCA_001675575.1 Neotoma lepida
AGCGGGGACAGCTCGCAGAGCGAGTGCGGGCTGCGCGGAGCCGTCGCGAGGCCAGCGCGAGGGCGGCCCGGCCGAGCGCCCCCACCCCGCGCCCGCACCTTCCCGCCCGCGCCCCAGTGCGCCCCGCGAGCTGCGCCGCCCGCCTCGGCTCTGCGCGAGCCCGCTCTGCCCGTGCGGGTCCCCGCCAGCCGCTCGGACCTGCGCCGCCGCGCGCCGGGCTGCCAGGCGGTGGAAGCACCGCTCCCGCTGCCCAGAGGCTGGCCGCGCAGCACTTTGCGCAAACTTGTTTTTCTGAGGTCGGCGCCGCGGGCTGGCTACTCCGTCCTCTTAAGGTGGACTGGGGCAGTGGCGGCCGATTGCCCCTGGCCTCAGCCTCTCACCCTGGCCAGTCCTCGCCTTCAGTGGGCAAGAAGCTGCCCTTGGCGCGCTGGCCCAGGGTAGAGAATGGAGGAGGCGGGGAGGCTTGCTTTCTGCCCCTCCCCAAGAGGCCCTGTCCATGTGTCTCAAAGCAGAAGGTCGGCTCTCGGGGTGGGTGTGGGTCCTAGGGGCCCAAATCTTTCCAAGCTGGCCCGAGGTAAAGCAAAAGCAGGAAGTGAATGCAGGGGGAAGGGGGAGAGGAAGGAGAGAGTGATGGTACAAAAATAGCGTGTGTGTAGGAAGGACTTCAGTGCCTCTTGGTAAAGACGCGCTGGGGGAGAGGAACAGCAAGAAAGCTGTGTCAGAGAAAGGAGGAGGGTAGGGCTGGGCCTTAGGGAGGAGACTGACCAGAGGCCTTCTCATCAGGGAGAGTAGATTGAGGTTGGAGAGGGCACAGACAGAACTGTGCTGGGAGAGGCCTGAACTGCAAAATAGTGACCCTAGTGAGGAAGACAGAGAAAGGAGAGCTAATCCCAAAAGACAGAGCCTCTGGATGCAAAATGCAACCTAGCTCCGGGTTTCCTTGAGGGAACACTAGAAGCAGTCAGATCAAGTGCCTGGTCATCTGCAGAAGGCTGCGCCTCAAGGCGGGGAAGACGAATCAAGACCCTCTAACTAATTGGAGAGTTCAGAGATAGTAAGTTCAGAGATAGCCAATTTTGCTTCCCATGGTGGCAGTTGAGGGACATAATGAAGCAAAGCAGACCCTGCTGGCTCAATCTCTTAATAAAGAGGATATTGAGACTCAGAGAGGGAGGATGATTGCCTAAGGCCAGGTCTCCGGTAGAAAGCCCCTAATGCAATGGCACCCCTCTGTCCTCAGCACCTCTGGCCAAAAGCCTGGTTCTGTTTTTTTTTCTTCCAGAGAGGCAGGCAGGGTGCAGCTGTTGGGCACAGGGACCAGCTTCCAAGGTTTAGATCCTTTCTCCCCATCTTAGAAGCTGCAGACTTGNGGGAAGACCTTGTTTCTGTGTCTTGGCTTCCTTTAAAGCAGCCAGGCCAATGTGAGCAGCGACCCAGAACTGCCATTGGGAGGGTTACACGGGTTGATATTTGCACTGTATTTTAAGAAGAGCTTACCATGTACCAAGGGCAAGGANAGTGTTTGAGAAGTGTTTGGCAACAGTCCTTGAGGGACCACAGGGCAGCCCTAGCAGGAATATTAGTTGTATTTCTTTGGGCCTAGGGGATTATCACAAGAACCCACTCGCAGTGTAGTAGAAGATGCAGGCACACACAAGCCGAAAGAAGGAACAGAGAGCCAGGCAGTGGTGGCGCAAACCTTTAACCCCAGCACCTGGGAGGCAGAGACAGGTGGATCTCTGTAAGTTCGGGGCCAGCCTGGTCAACAGAGTGAGTTCCAGGCCAGCCAAGGCTTCACAGAGAGACCCTGTCTTGAACACAAAAACAAACACACAAAAAAGAATGAACAGAGGTCTGGTAAGGAGTATATGTGCACACATGCACATGTGTGTTAGCTCATTTAGCTAAGGATGACAGTATGTAACCAGCATGTCTGGAGGGTAGTCCAGAAGACCAAGAGAATTGATTCTGTGGATGGGAACCACTGCAGGCAGGACTTAAGTAGGAACTACCATGTTTGATTTACATGCTCAAGAGGCCATTATACTTGGACCAGAGAGGGCTGGAGAGAGAAGAGTCTGGAGTCAGGGGACTAGGCAAGGAAGATGACCTGCTTCTAGCATGAGAGGTAGGCTGCAGGGAGAGGCTCCAGCTCTAGATTATGTCCGGCAGGACCATGAAGGTGTCTAGTGAAGCCTTGTGAAAATTCTCCAAAATCTGCCTCGGGTAGGAGGGGGAGGGCCTACTGCTGGAGTCAGAGATGATGCAGCCTCCTGCCCTGTGCCNTTCATAGTTCTGGAGCAGGCNCACACTGCTAGACACAGAGCTGCCTGGGATTAGTAACTGGAGGATTAGGAAGAATAAGCATTGTACCACCTGCTATTTATATGACATCTTTGGCAAAGGCGCTCAGCAGAGCTTCCAAGCTACCCCTTCACGCTCACATCCAAGTGTGGGGGAGTTGACATTTGTCCACCTAAAAGTCACTTGTGCTCACCCATCAGTTACTGTGAGTCCACTGAGATTCGTGGGCAAATGTGTCAACTAAATGGGCAAGGTACAGCCTGTCTGGGGTCACACCGATGATGACAGATAATTGATATGAGCCAGCCATCATAGCTGCCAGTCTGGGTGCTTTAGTTCAGATATTATTCGTTTATGCACTTACAGTGTGCATTAAGTGTCTACTGCGTGCTTGACAGTGCACTGGGCGATAGAGATGTGACGGTTGGGAGGAACAAACCAGACGCAAATCTGTGCTCAAGGAGCTGACAGATTAACCTGCAATGCTTCACCTGTCAGGTGGGCATCAGTGCTCCAGGGAGGAATAAATCGAGAACGGCCACTGGTACCCATGAAGAGGGGCAATGCCGTTCCAAAGAGCAAGACGGGGAGGTATGTGTGCCCTCTCACCGGTGCCCATTTCTCCCTCTCTCCTGTCCATGCCTCACTTGGCAGCCAAGGAATCCTTTTATATGAGTCTGCACAATAAAGATTTAATTTCATTCCTTCCCGTGTGTATGTGTGTGTGCGTGCATGTGTGCCTGTGTGCGTGTGTGCATGTGTGTGTGTGCCTGTGTGCGTGTGTGTGTGTGTGTGTGTGTGTGTCTGTTGTGGTACAGAGGGAAGGGGTTGGGGGAATGCCAGAGAGGAGACTTGAATGAACAGGGGGAGGGGAAGAATTAGAATTTGGGGACTTCAAAGATAAGACACAAATGATTTGGCTTAAGCAAGCAGGGCTTTCTCTCTCTCTCTCTCTCTGTTTTTTTTTTTTTTTTTTTTGCCTCAGTCTATGAAAAAGTTAAAAACAAAGACACTTTTAATATGAGTGGCTACTAGTGGCCTGGATGTGAATGCAGTCTCAGGAGGTTTTGGCCTCTGTAAGAGTGACAAAAGCATCCCAGTGTGTGCCAGGCCCTAAGATCCATGTTCTCTCCTTGAGGCCCCGACCACTTCTTTGTGTTTCCAGATGAAAGGAACAAAGCCAGACAGACATTGACTTGACCAGGGCCATTCTGCCAGGCATGCTGGGGCCTGCAGAGACTCAGCGCTGCTGAGACAGCCTTGCCCACGCTTGCACTTGATTCCCATAGCCTTGGGCTGGCATCAGCAGGCCAGGCCTGGCTGCCTTTGTGTGGGACCTGTCAGGAGGCTGGAGCTGCCAACGACCTATTTTTGCAGGTCAAGAGGAGCCGTTTAGAGTTAGAGGCCTCAACTCTGAAGCCAGAACAATTAAAAATAAGTATCACAGACCCCTGGGCAGCTTGGAGCACTGGCCAGCTGTACTGGAGGGAAGCTGCTGAGCTGGCGGGAAGTGGGGTGGTGGTGAGGTGATTGTGTGTTTTCTGACCCACAGGTGGGCCTCTGGGCACCTTGCAGCAGCCAATTTCTGGGGGTGGCTGCTGTCATTATCATTTTGTAGCTGTAGAAACGGGGGTACAGAGAGGTGTCATGACTTACCTAGGACACACAGCTGTTAGGTACCCAAGTAGTGAAGATTTGAATTCAGCTCTCAGTAATAATAATAATAATAATAATAATAATAACAACAACAACAACATTACTTACATTTGTTTAGCAACTACTATGCTTTGCAGTCTTGTTCTTCTGACATAGCCATGCCACACCTGTAACGACTTTATTTTACAGCAGAGAAAGGCAAAAGTTGAAACCATCCCCTCTACTAGGCCTCTCTCAGCATGGTCTTGCCAGAGATCGCTGTTGGTCATGCCATGTGCCCCCCCCAAATATGTCCTGTCCTCATCCCCATTTTCTTTGACCTTTACAGCATGTGCTGTTGTGTGTCAGTATTGTGAGCCTTCCTGCATTTCATCCAATGACTCAAAGTTGCGCATGCTGAGATTAGCCAGGAGCAAGTACTGTCACAACCTCCTCACTTGTGTAGATTAGGGCAATGATGTTTCTTGTAAGGGTTAAATGAGTTCGTGTTACACTTGTTTCCCCTTGAACTTCGGTCTCAGGACTTTCNACACTAAACAGTAGGTTGTAAATTAGTATGGATTAAATTTATAAAGTGACCTGCCCCAGCACGCGGAGTGAGGAATCACAAGAGCCCACATTTGAAGGCAGGTATCTCTCNCTACCAGCCTGTGCTCCAGCCACCCGACTTGACAACCACCTCTTCAGCCACAGCCNGCCACATCTGTGGTGAACTTCAGATACCCTAGAAAGATTGATAAACATAGATTCCAAAACCCCACCCCAAATTCAGCAGGTATGAGGTAAAGTCTGGGAATCTGCATTTTCTTGCAAAGGCCCCAGGACGCTGATGCTGCTGGCCTGGGAACCACACTGAGAGCTAAGATATGAATGGTTTGTGAGCCCAGCCCCAGCTTCCCTGTTGACCGTCAATTTGTTCTGNTCCCATGGATTCTGTCTTCTGGGGGAAGGCGGAGGTCAGGACAACACCTTCTCCGAGATGGCAACAATGTTCCCAGGTGGTGGGGGGCTGTGACAGATCATTCGCCTGCCCCCCAGGGAGCCATGTGGTAATTAGTGCTTTCCCAGGAAAATAAGAGACTGAACCACTCAGCAGGCAAGCAAGCAGGCAGCAAGCAGGCAGCAAGCAGGCTAGCCAGCCAGCTTGCCTACTTTTCCGCCTAAGCTCATCAGGGGTTGGACGCACTGTCAGGCCTGAAACACTGTTCTCAGACTCTGGGGATCTGGTTCTACCCAGAGCCAGCCCAGCTGTGTTGAGCTGAGCCTTCCCCACAGCATGCCGAGGAGGCAGAATGCTGATTACATCTATGAATATCAAAAGACCTGGGTTCCAGAGCTGAGTGCCTGGTAGAGACTGCTAATCACAGCCACCCAGTAGAAGTCCACATAAGCCCCAGCCCTGAAAGAGTCCAGTGTATCTGCCTCCTCACTTTGACTCTTACCTGGACCCCTGGATATAATCTTGTCCCCACTCCACAGGTGAGACCACTAAGGCCGAATGTAAGGTGCTTGTCCAAGGCACAGAAGTTGAAGGCTCCAGAGACAGGCTTTAACGTGAACAGTGAACAGTGCAACTATCCCTCCTCTTCACATACTGGCTCTTGCTTTGCCCAGAGCTTGGGACACTCCCCAGGATCCTCTCTGGGTCCTGCTCACCACTGAGACCACAGCTTAAACGTATGCACGTCCTTCTGTGGTCCCAGCCCTGAGCCTGCTGATAGGTCAAGGCACACAAATTCTGGTGAATGAAACAACCAGTGTCACACAGCTTTGACTCTATTGACGACTCGCATAGCTCAGGGCCTGAAAGACCTGGTTTGTTCCAAGGTCTGCCCACTCTCTAGCTGTGTGACCCTGGGTGGCTACAAGCCACATTGAAATCAGGATTATTAGGTGTGGGGAGGGAGAGAGGGAGGGAGGCAGGGAGGGGAGAAGGNAGGGAGGGAAGGAGGCAGGAAGGAAGGGAGGGAAGGAAGGAAAGTAGAACACTAAAATCCATNAAGNGTGACATGAGNNGCCTACTTCTGCTCATGGGCTATCTCAGGCATAGCACCTTGGGGTCTCTTTTTCTACTCCCTACACATAGCCCATTAGCCAATCTTCTTGGCTCGCTCTTCATAATAAACCAAAAACCACACTACTTGTGTCAGAGCCTGCTCCGGCACCTGCCTTCCTCATATCCTCTTCCGCTCCTTTCTCCCCGGACTTTCACCTTGCTCTTCATTAATGCAAACCTCCCAGAAGGCTTCCTCGTCAGTTTTGAAATGAAATCAGAAATCCTTATGTAGCTCAAAGGCCTCACAGGATATATGTCACGCTTCCTCATGATTCACCCCATTCCAACCACACTCATCTTCTTAGTGTCCCTTGACTAAGTGAGCCTCAGTGAGTCCCTGCCTGGGGCCTTTGCACTTACTGTTGGTTATGACAGCNACCCTCCTCCCCCAGTTAGCTGCCTTGTTTGTTTTGACTCTTCCTGCTCTGCTCAGATGCAGTCTCCTCAGGAAAGCCTGCCTCAGCCATGCTGTCTAAAATTGTGCTCTTGCTTTCTGCCACCTTGTTCCTCTTTTTTTTTTTTCTTGAGTGCACTGATGTTTCCTGGTGGCTTATAAATGTCCCATACTCTGGGCTGAGGTGGCTCTCCACTCACAGTGGGGCTCCATGTAGACTCTGCCTTTATTCCCGAGTACCTGAGCTGAGCCTGTACACAGTGAGGCTTCGAGAAGTAACTGATGGTAATGGAAGGAGTTGGGCAGGAAGCAGGAAACTCTGCCTGTGAGGGCACTGGCAGCTTCTCAGAGGAGTCCTCTNTCCTAAGGGCCTGGTTTGGCCTGGCTTGTCTCAAGGAACAGGTGTTTTTGTCCAACTCCCGCTGCCTTCCCAGACAGGGAGTCCAAGCCTCCCTCTAGCATCTTTCCTGTTTTATGGCTGGAGTATCCGCCCCTTCTACAGCACCTGCTTGAGTCTGAGGGAAAGCCTGAGCAGCACACACTACTTCCTCTGTCAGTTTCTGATGAGCTTCGACAACAGCTTTTGAGGAACGATAGCCACACCAGGCCTGTATGATGCCACTCCAGGCCTGTACGATGCCACTCCAGGCCTGTACGATGCCACACCAGGCCTGTACGATGCCATTGCCCTTGGAGCAGAAAGTCTCTTGAGAATATCANCAGGAGCCTTCACCACACTGAGTCAAGGCAGAGCTCTTCTGTGCCCACTTGCCACTGCTCACTGAGCTAACAGGCTGTGTGAGGAGACAGGCTACCCGGACACCCCACTGGGTTGGCATTAAAACTAGACCATGATCTACTGGTAGGTAGCATTCCCATCCCCACCTCTAGTTTCTACTAGACTCTCCACTCTTAACCTCCAGCCCCAGCTGTCCTTCACACCTGGGATTCCACTACTAACCCCGCCCCCCCCCTTGCCCCCATTGCTGTGCTCATCACAAAGAAAGCAGGGGCTGTCCTTAGCAGGACGAGGGGGAAGGCTGACCTGCTCTGATAAAGAGCTCACTACCTGTTCAGAGCAATCTTTTTTTTCCCCCCGGAGACAGGGTTTCTTTGTGAAGCCTTGAATGTCCTAGAACTAGCTCTGTAGATCAGGCTGGCCTCAAACTCACAGAGATCTGCCTGCCTCTGCCTCTGAGTGCTGAGATTAAAGGCGTGTGCCACCACCACCTGGCATGGGGGCAATCCATTTGTATAGTTCTGAGAAATCCTAGGCCTGCCTGTGTTCCTGCTGCTTCTGAGTTCCCAGGGTCTGTCTGAAACTGTTCCCCCCCCCACCACCACCACCACTGCGTCACCACCGTGGAGTCTCCCAAGGGCCCAGTGTCAGGCAGTGTACATGGTGGCTGTAAAATAATGTCTGGTGAATAAATGGAAATGAGAGTTAGAGATGAAGAGTGGCTCTTTTGCCATCTGTCATCTGGAGAACTTGTAGAAAGTACAGTGCAATTGCCGTGTGTATGTGTGTGTGTGTGTGTGTGTGTGTGTGTGTGTGTGTGTTGTGTGTGTGTGTGTGTGTGTGTGTGTGTGTGTGTGATTCTGAGTATGTAGCTATGTCTCTGGGCTTACTGATAAGTGTTTGCCCATGGGTGTGGACACATATGTCTATTTGCAAATATCCAAATATGCTGGGCTTGTCTTTGTGTCTTTGCATGTCACTGTGGGTTGTGTGTCTGTATGTGGTTATTTGCAGATGTGTGAGGACTGTACACATATGCATATGTGCTGTCTGTGACATCTTTGTGCAGCATGCATGCCTTTCTGTGTCTGTGTGTCCGCATGTCTGGGACATTCTTTGATGTGTCTTGCTATGTGTGCCTCTGCCTTCTTCCCCTCCTGGGCTCTCCTGGGGGAGCTGGAGTATCCTTGTAGCATATCCTGACTTAGCGTTACCTACCTGGCTGGCAGGAAGAAGGGTTCCACACCCCTCCCCTCCAGCTAGAGGTGCTAATCACTGGGTTATATACAGATGGCAAATGTGTGGCTGCCAGGCCTAGAGGAGGGATGGTGGAGGGGGTGTGCAGAGGAGCAAACACATAGACACAGAGCCAGAGGGGGAGGGAGATGGAGGAAGAGGGAAGGAGTAGGGAGAGGGCGAGCAGAGGGAGGAAGAGAGAGAGAGAGACCAGGCAGAGGGATGGAAAGGAGGGAAGAACAAGAGAGAAGGAGGGAGGGAGAGAGAGAGGGAGGGAGGGAGAGAGGGAGAGAGAGAGGATATGAATTTAGAAGTAGAATAAGACCTGCTTGCCTTTGGGTGCTATGGGTACATGACCTTTTCCTGAAGTATGGCTTTTACCAAGAGGAGGGGACAGCTTTGATGTTTTCCTTTCCCTAATTACCATGGAGTTTTAGCACCACAGGATTATAGAATGCTAAGGCATTTTAGGTCTGTGGAACTGTGGCGTCTTGGTCCAGTGTGATTCTAGATTTCCAGAACCACATTCAAGGACAGAACTCTTTCAGGCTTGGTGGCATCTTCAGCTGCATTCTTCTCTTCCTTCTTGATTCAGTCTTTCTTTGAATACAAGCATGGTCAGGGAGTGACTTTGGAAGCTCATCAGGCTCAGCCCCTGGCTCACACGGGGCTATAGAGAAGTCCAGCTGGCTGGCACATTCTTGGGGCTGGCAAGCTGGAATCTTTCCTCACTGAATACGGCTTCTCACCTGAACGGTCTGCAGACTCATATTCACAGACTGTGCTTCCAGCCAACACAAGGGCGCCTGTGTTCCCAGAATATGTTTGCAGTGGCTTAGCCGCTGCAGGTGTATAGACAATAAAGGAGTAGATATCCAACCATAATGGAGGCTGAGTAACCCAACCTGAGGGCGGATGGCCCCCTAAGCAGGCAGACACATTCACCAGAGTATCCAATACGGGAGGCGTTCTCTCTCTCTCTCTCTCTCTCTCTCTCTCTCTCTCTCTCTCTCTTCTTTTATTAAAAGACAGTCTCATGTAGCTTAGGCTAACTTCAAACTCATCATATAGCCAAGAATGATCTCGAACTTTTAATTCTCCTGCCTCTACCTTCTGGGAGCTGGGATTATAGGTGTGCATCACTACACCAGATTTTATGTGTTGTTGAAGATAGGCTCCAGGGCCTTTTGCATGCTAGGCAAATATTCTACCAACTGAGCCACATTCCAAGATCTTCCTTCCTGACTGTTTCTCCTGATGGCAGCTAAAAAGACCAGACTGTGTCCTTTCCCAGGGATCCTGGGAATCATCCCTGAAGCCAGTCACTGCTCTAGACTTTAAATCCCTAGGACTCACCCAAGTTCTTTAGCTTGGTGGCCCGCTGGTCTCTGGCTGATTAACCTCCACCACCGTGTCCAGTCCTTCCTTTNCATGGATCCTTTGTTGCCTTTTCATGCTGCAAACTCTTATTCATTAGTGGGGTGAAAGCTCCCAGATAATTCTAAGTGCCATCAGAGAAAGAGTTTAACGTATTTACTTTGTAATTTCCCAGAGTTTTCAACATTTGCTACACAGGAGGCATTGAATAAATGTTTGTTGAATGACTGATTGATTGTGTCCATTAAATTCTCTTCATTTCTCCTTTGCAGTCTCAGTCCCATAAGCCCTCACAGGTGTTTTCCCAGGTCACACTGTCCCTAGGGACATCTGCGGGTGGGAATCTTTGCAGGCATGGAAACCATGTAGCTGACACTGGATCAGATCAATCTTCCTGTCTGTGGCATCCAGTTGGGGCTGCCCCACATACCTTTTGCCTGGTAAGGTCACCCAGAGTCTGGCACCCAGGAGATGTAGGCAATTGCCAGCAGCTCAGCATGGTGACTTGTGGTCCCCTGTTGATCTCAGCTGTGAGTACCAGGCCAACCCATTGGCAGCATCTGCTTCAGCTAACTGGCAATTGCATGTTTCCAGGTTCCCTTAATATTTAATAACCAGACAGCTGGCCTTCGCTGGAAGCCGTTTAAGAACCTGATTACCTTTTATCTGAACTTGGCTTTAAGTGAGGCCTGGACTGCTTTGAGATTAAGCATAAAGCCGGTATCCTAAGTCTGGGGCCAGCATAGACCTAGACCATTGCCTGTAGGAGAGGACTGCCTACAGGCTTGATGCTTCTGGGTGACCTTACAGGCAAGAGGGAGGTGGGGCAGCTCCAGATGGCCCCGCCTCTCCTCCTGTGCCCCAGGTCCATTTGGGCAGGGAGGAGGAAAGAGGAAAAGTGCTAATGGACCTTCCCTGACTCACATCCTAGCTGGATAAGGGGGCAAGGGGGATCCCGCCTGGGCCATTTCCCAACAGGAAAGGTGGTTCTATCCTGTATGGCTTGGCCACCAGTAGCCAGAACTAGTTTGTATGCATCCATCAATGCCATGGAGTTGGGTTAAGGTTGCCATGCCAGTTTACCCTGGCATAGGGCTGTGGATTCTTCCACAGAAGAACACGAGGCGACAGTAATGCTCCTTTATGGCCAAGCCCCTCTCACACATCCGCAAGGCCTGGGGACGCTGGGGTCAGCTCTGAAGCCTAAACTCTGCAGAATTGTTAGGTCAAGATGGAGAGGGTCCAGACGACCTGTGCAATGTTGAGAAGGTTCAGGAAGTAGGGACATCAGTCTCTGCTATTGTCCCCCAGGGGTCCACAGGGTCAGGAAACAGACTTCAGAGTTTGTTTCTCAGCGGATGTGGAGAGAGGTGCTGTTGGAATTCACCCCTGGGAACACAGCTTCCCTGATCCCAGGGAGAACTTCACAGGGTCAGGAGGCTCAGTTTCTGGTTCTTGCTCTCTCCTAAAGCCCATTAGTCTTGGGAGAGTCCCTGCCCCATATGCTGCTTCTGCACGTCAGGCAGCCTCATGGCCCAGCCCTCAGCAGCAAACTCCTCTATTTGCTTCTGTTTTCCACTCATAGGGAACTGGTCCAACAGATTTCGGAGCCTGTATCTTGGTAGAGTCTAGAAACGCCACTCTTGGTGAGCTGCAGGGCTGGCGTTCTTTCCAGGGTAGTGCCTGTAAACACCACAGTGCTCAGGAATGGGTGATGCTTACCAAGCACTTTCTATATGTAAAGTGCATGCTAGGCAAACAATAGACCACATGCATCTCCTTTAATCCTGACCATCCTAGCCCCTCCTTTTCTCTTGTCCCGGCATCATTCCCAGGTGTGGGCGGTGCCTTTAAGATGCTGCCCTGTCCCATCACCATTCTTATCTCCCCTTGAACCAGCACCTTCATCAACCACCACCTGAGCTTCTTCTCAGCTCCTCTGCCTCTATCCTGTCCCCTCCAATCTGCCCTTCACCAGCAGCCAGAAGGACTTAGAACAAGAAATCATGTCGTGTCCTTCCCCTGCTTTGAACCACTTAAAATGAAGCCCAGATTCCACAGCCAACACTGCTTCAAAGGGCCTCCTTCCACTCCATCCTCAACTGTATGGTATAATCTTCCATTCCCAATTGGCTTCAGCCACACTGGCCTTCTCCTCCTCAAAGGAGCCTGTGGAGGCCAACCTAGGGCCTTCCCGTGACTACTGTGTGTCCCTTGAGCCTCTGTTTCAATGTCACAGTCCATCATTATTTTATAAAACAACCCCTCCTGGCACCCAGCTTCTTGCCTAGTTCCAAGTTGTGTAGCTCCTGTCACCTTCTGATACTTTTCTTGTATTATTTATTTATTTATTATTTATTTATTCGTGTGCCAAGCCCCATGTAACTTCGTTTAGAGTAGAACTTTTAGGTCACGATGTTTGCTGTTGGATCTTCAGGACCTCGAAAGTGCCTGGCACAGTGCAGGGAGCATATGGAGTTTGTTAAAGGACTGTGGATGTGGCCTAGGAATAGAGGATATGGTAGCATATTATCCCAATTTACAGAAAGTCTGGCAAAACGAAGTGCAATTTACCACCTCAAAAAGAATGAAGTCAGCTCCAGCCCTTGTCTCTGTGGCTCAGTGCCCAACTGTGATTCATCTCTTCGTATCACCCCCACCAAAGCTGAGGTAACATCATGGAAGAGGGAGCAGAAGGATTATGAAAACTGGAGGATGGCAGGAGTTCAGNGAAATGCCGTCTTCCGGATATAACATCGCCATTGCAATCCTGAACACACAGCAGCTCTGATTACCACCACAAGACCCGCACACAACAAAAAAAGACAGGAGAGAGGAGGAGGGGATCCAGTTAGAAAGAGAAAGGGGGTCAGCAGGGGCAGGTGGGGTGTGAGGGTGAATATGATCATGACATGTTACATATAGATACATAATTGTAAAAATCATATATATATATAAATTAGAAATTCTAATAATTAATTTTAAAAAGTTCCATCAGGGGACACATTAGCACTGGCACACATGATCCCTGGGATGTACACATTGGGTCACTGTCCTCGGGCTGGACCTGGAAATCTAAGATGGGGCCCCACATCAGTGACACCCCTCTGTCCCATGGCAGCTCCTCTTGCTATCATCAGCGCCTATGGAGGATGTGGGCTTTTGAAAGCCTTGGACCACTCTCAGAGGCAGTCTTTGACACACAGTTAATGAAATAACAAGACACTTAACCCATTATCTGATAGTAACATCTTTTGTTGCCAGGCTAGCTCTACAGCTCTGACATTGCAAACTAGTCCCAGGTTCTCCTGCTCCTCCTCTGGGTTCCGGCGAAGGTGGAGCCCCCTTCATCCCCTCACCTCCCACTTCCTCATCTTCCTCATGTCCCCCATCAGTTCTGCAGGACTGCTGTTGCTGCGCAGTGAAGGAGGGGTCAGAGGTACTCTGCAGCACAAAGATGAGT
>LZPO01055189.1:138648-174699 GCA_001675575.1 Neotoma lepida
AACATGAGGAACTGTATTAAAGGGTCGCAGCATTAGGGAGGTTGAGAACCACTGGGCTAGAGTGTGTAGGTGGGGTAGGACTAGAGGGGGGACCTCAGTTACATAGCCATGAGAGAATCATCATCCCTGCTGGGTTCAGACCTTCCAGTGTGGCTGCTTTAAGGTCCCCTATGCTCCTGCATGTAACCTCTCACCCACTGCTCTGTAAGTAGGGCTAGCAGAGTGAACTTTGGTAGAACCACACCTTGGTTTGCATTGGGACCTAAGAAGGAGGGGTAGACGTCATTATATCTTCCCCAGGGAAAGAATTTGAGCAGCAAGAAGCCAATTGGCTCAATGCTTTTAATGACTCCCCNTCCCTATTTGGCCTTTCTTTCCTGTCACAGGGTCTGTGTCCAGATGCTCATCTGTGAGTCTTTGGGGTTTTTTTTTGTTTTTGTTTTTGTTTTTCCCTATAAATGAAGTCTAGTTTTTTTATCCAAAGAAATTCCAATAGCCACATTATCAGTGCTTTTACATTGGTTCTCTAAATTCCAATTCTCACAGCATGACAGAGAAAGAGCCATGTAATCCCCACNCAGTCTAATATGTCATATTATAATAAAGAAGTAGCAAGCTTCAGGAACCCAAGCCCTTTACAACTTGTAATAAGCTGGCCTGCTTTTTGATTCAGAGGGGTAGCGTGAGTCTCTGTGAGGACTCTTTGGCACTGGAAACTGCTCTGCTCCCAAGACGCCCTGGGAACTAAAGTCTCCTAAGAGCAGCTTCTGACCAATGGTAAGGACTTGTCACTCCAGCTTTGGGACATGCCAGGAACTGGCTTCAGAACTCCCAGTGTGGTAAGACTCCCNTTGCCCAGGGCGGTAACTGGTTTGTTAACAGTGTCTCTTCTCCTTCCAGGCTGGAGCATTCTGCTCTGGGGTCGCCTCCATTTGAACCTGGATCNTTGGCTTTAGTTCCCTTCTCCTCTTCTCCTTCACTCCAATACCCAGTACTGATCGTGGACCAAATTAGCTCCCCTATAAATGCAGGCAAACTCTCCCGTGTACTCAAAGCTTAGGACACAACGAGGTCAGGACAGGATGGCATCCCTCATGAGGCTGAATCTGCTGTCCTGCACTGTGGTACCCAGAGTCAGCAGTTCCATGGCTTTGAGTGGCAAGGGTACTTGGGAACGACTGGATGGATGGATGGATGGATGGATGGATGGATGGATGGATGGATGGATGATGGATGGATGGATGGATGATGGATGGATGGATGTGAAACCAAAGCTGAGAATGCTCTGGGCACAGACTGCATGAAGTTGGTAGAGAGGAGAAAATGCAGGAACATGGAGATGCCAAGCCTGAGCCAAGAAAGTTGTTTTGCTATGGAATATATTATTTTTGCAGGTTGCTATAGTTACCGCTGTGAAATTAAAAATTAAAACCTTGTGAAAGAGAGAGGGTTGACTGAGATGAGGCAGTTCCTTGACAGGCTGAGTTATTTATCTTTTCCCCATGTAACATCTGGTTACGTGCTTGCAAATTTATTTTTAATTCAGAGCTCTAAAAAAGATTTTGCATTGATATGCCATGCAGAAATGAATCACTTGGGAGAGAAAGATTAGTGGGTAGTATCCAGTGGCAACTGGTGACCTCTGGTGTGTCCCTTGGCCTTTGCTTCTGCTTCTCAGGCAACCTCTAGGCATTAGTGTAGGACTGGCAAGCATCTGGAACCCCTGCCAATCAAGCAGCAGCTGTAACCATGGCTCCCAGATACAGAGCCTCNCTGGAGGCTGCTCTCAGTTCTAGTGACTCTGACCAGAAGGATGAACNTGGCTCCTAGAAAGAGGCTTTGAGATCCTACCTCTCTAGTCTGTNCCCCCAACCTGTGAAACCCTCAGTATAACCCAGGATCTTTTTGAGCCTTGGAATTAGATTCCCAATGCTTGTGGCTTAGTGGAAGTGACACTGGCTGGAGCTGGAAGATGGGATCTGGGTCCAGCCCAGACACTGCAGGCTGTATGTGCTTGTGAAAGCAACCCTTCTTTTTGACCCCCATCCACCCACTTCTTCAGGGAGAAGTTGGAGTCTGCAATATTCCCTAAGCCTGTCCTAGAAGTCTCAAGAGTCACCAGGCATCCTTGTTTCCTCCCTGTCACCCAAAGGTTGGGACCCCANGGTGGGCTTCCCTGAGAGTCCCTCCACCTTTCTCTTACCTCAGGCTTCTGACCTGGGTGTCTCTCATACACAGGGATCTCTTCACTCGTATTCCCAGGTCTTCTTCCTCTGCCTCACCTAGGCCTTTCCCACAACCCACTGACCTCTGCTTTCCTCTCCTGGCACCCATCCTGGCCGGGCTCCCCAGCTCGTGATGCACAGTTTTGGGCTCTATGCTCTCTTACCATCATCAAGCAGCTACCAGGTGGTCCTCTTCTTGGTGGATTAAAGCTTTTCCCCCAATGCATTGCTGAGGTTAATTCTGTTTGTAACTGTTGCTACTAATTCTTTATTGTGCCCAGTTTAAACTTTAGTACAAGTTTGCATGTATGTACAGGAAAAGGTGTACATATACAGGGTTTGTAACTTTCAGTCATTCCCTGGGGACAAGGGGTGACTACTGTAGTGTATTTTCTTCCTGCCTTCCTGTTGTCTGTATCAACAATAGAGATTATCTGTCTTGGTCACAACTTTGTCCTCTATGTCCAGAGTAGGGTCTACAGTCTACACAGCATAGGACTTAATGTTTTTTGAGTAAATGAATAAATGGAGTGTGAGAATGAAGAAAACATTTCTCACTCCTCAGTGTATGCTTGATCAGGTGGAGATAAGCTGGGATGGGAAAGGAATGTGACCCCCACCTCCCAGAAAAAGCCTCATAGGCTAGGGAAATGCATGCCAAAAGGAAGAAATCAGTTTCTTATAACAGCCGAGGCATGTGCATGCATGGGACGGTCTATGCAGCCGAGGCATGTGCATGCATGAGACGGTCTATGCAGCCCAGGCATGTGCACGCATGAGACAGTCTATGCAGCCGAGGCATGTGCATGCATGGAACGGTCTATGCAGCTGAGGCATGTGCATGCATGGGACGGTCTATGCAGCCGAGGCATGTGCATGCATGAGACGGTCTATGCAGCCGAGGCATGTGCATGCATGGGACGGTCTATGCAGCTGAGGCATGTGCATGCATGGGACGGTCTATGGCGGGGGAGGCTTTGCTGCAGTGACAGCACCCATCCTGTTGTGTGTAAAGGCTAAACAACAAGAGTACTAACTGCCACTCTGTACTGAGTACTCATTATTATCAGACACAGTGTTTTAGAGAGTGAACCGACTCTTTCAGCCCTGTAAGATCACTATTATTATTTTCCTATTGGGTTTCCAGTGTCCAGGAGGGCACAATACACATTGATAGATGAATGAGTCTCCGAGTCATTTTCAAGGTATCAGATCTAAGAACAAACAAGGAGCCAAGGCTGTTTGGCTCTGTCCATGGTGGCAAAGGAGAACTCTTCCCTGCATGCTGACTTATTTGAGTCACCTTGGGCCCTGAAGAAATGACTCCCCATCCCCACCCCTCATTCACCATCACAACTGGCTGACAGCATTGGGCTGAATCTGAACAATGCTGGGCTAAGTGGACCGGCAACGGGGGGGGGGGGGTTCCTGTCAACAGCAGACACAGCCTGACCTGTGTCTCTGAAGCATCTTAGCTGTTGTCATCTTGCACTGTGTCTGACTGGGATGAAGTGGGAGGATCAGGGAACATTTTGTGGGCAGATATATCCAAACTTCTTGACAGGTCTGGACTCATCACCCCGGTTCCCCACATGAGTGTGCTCCAAATTCACGGCTGAAACCCTGGGCTTGTACGCTCATTGGAGGATGAATAATTAACTAGCTACCAGTGCCAACTGCTTGGTGCAGAGGGTGCTGTGTAGCTGACAACACAGTGTCCCAGCTTGACTCTGGTTTTGGGGAGGGGCTGTTGTTTCTGGCAGCTAATTTGGTAGTGCTGAGAGCAGTGGGTCTCCTGATTGAGGGGCTTGTAAGGCTGTTCCAGTGAACAGAAACAAGTTNGGAGAGGTGGTGCTTNTGGATAAACTAGGCACAAATCAANTTGCCTTCTGGACAAAGAGTGACCTTAAGAGTCTGTTCCTAGTTCCTTCCCATTCCTCATCTCTTCTGAGCAATGGCAACTTGGGCTCCACTTTGAGCAGGAGATTTGGACCAGTAAAGCAAATGCAAAATGCCTTGGAAAGGCAAGGGCACTGTCAAGANAGCTCTTCCTCGCTGACTGTTTTGCTCTAGGCTACGAGCTCTCGCAATAGGGACTCTGCTGTGCTGAGATCTGCATGGCTTTAGGAATTGACCTGACTAGGGTGTGTGTGGTGGGGCAGGGGGATGAAGAAAGGACAGACATACACCTACAGAAAAGCCAAGCCAGTGGGCCCTATACTTTTATGGAGATGCACAAGCAGCAGCCCAGATACTTAGTGCATTTATTTATACAGCTGAACAAGAAGTGGGCTTATTGTATATAGAGGAATGAAAAGGCAGATTTGCTTAATCTNGGTAGGAGGTCTCTACAGGGGGCCAGTCTCAGGCTGTAAACATCCAGGAGGAGGAAGCTGCTGTTGACATGTGACACTCACTGACAACATCTGCACACAGACCAAAGGAAGGCTTTGCCATTTCCTGAGCCTGATCTCAGGAAGGCTTGGTCATTCCCATGGGTCTGGGGCACTGGGGTCCTTGACATGGTTGTGCTCTTGTTAACAATGCACATCCACTTAGCATTTCACCTGCTCCCCACACTGCTGGCTTTACTCACCTGTCAGCACTGGGATTTTGGCATCCTATCTCTCAATGCTCATCTAGNCGGCACAGGGTGGATGGTGTGATGGAAACCATAGGCTAAGCCAGATTTTTGCCTAAAGTCGGTAGGATGGATTCTCGGAACCTTGAACACGTCTCAGCAGGTGGGTTTAGGGCAAGATCCATACTTCATTCTTCAAGATTCTTGAGTTTGTTCATGTAGACCGTTTAGTGGCTGCCACTATGTGGCCTGAAGAACAAATGGCAAAGGTGCCTTGTCTGAGCCTGGTCTAAGCAAAGTCCTGAAGCTGGTGCATTTGGAGAGGAGAGGAGATCACACACATATTTGACAGTGTGATAGTGTGTCTGGGCTCAAGAAGTTCTTAGGTCCTATTTAGGCCCCACTCTTGGGAAATTTAGAAATGAATGCAATGCAGCTATAAGTAATATCAACTATTACTATTACTATATTACTATTGGTTGTAATCCATTTGCCCTGTAAGGTAAGGAATNCTAAGTTAGTTACTAGGGACTGAGACTCTGTTTGCCATTTTTCCTACCTTGTTATCTTCATTCATGGCACNTTGTGATTATAAAATGGCTTTTGGGTCTCATGAAATGCACCCCTTTTCTGTGCAGGAAAGAAGGAGAGGCAATAACCATTGCTGNGAGAGCTTTGTAATGCACAGTAACACCTGAATCTACACAAATCTTACTGGTTTCATCNGTGTTATGTACCACTCCTAGTGAAAAGNGAAACNGAACCCTTGGCTTCTCTGGAGCCACTATGAGAGGAGTNATTAGCTGTGTGGAGGCAGCTGTGCACACATGGTGGTTCCCTGAACTTGGAAACCCTCTTTGTCTATGAACACTNATAATTTGCACTTCTGTAAAGAAAGCCTACTTATCTCTAATAACATATGTACATGACATGGGTAGGGTAGCTAGGCTACGAGATCTAGTCCCACTTTGCCAAGTGCCAGCTGTGTGTCTCAGACAGCTNGTCTCCTCTCCACGCCTGCACTTGATCCACTGTAAAATGGATCAATGTTGTTCCCCAATGGAGGGATTTATACCAGGATGAAAAAAAATAATGGTCCCGGAAAGAATGTTGAGTCATGTCTGACCTTTCTTGGGCATCAAAGAAAAGTCAACACAATCACTATTGTTACCACTGCTGTGACTGTGACTCCCAAGGGAAGATTAAAGAGAAGGATCACTATTGTTATTATTGTGACTGTAGTTACCACTNTGAGGTTTTCCTGTGGGTAGAAACAAGGCCTAGAGTCCTAAGGCATAGCCCAACTGACCTGTTGGTGACTTCAGACAAATCCCATTAGCAGCTAGGTACTCCCTTTGTAGGGTACNAGAGTCTGGGCCCACCAGTGTCCTGACAGGCCTCAGATGTACTTACTCTCCCAACTCTGTCCTGAGCCCTGCTGTGGCGTGCAGCCAACCTGAGCCGGGAGGAGGGAGGTTGGGGCAAAGTTGGAGGCTCTCTTCCAATGGCCAGTCTAGGCCTCTCCTTCATGGGCTGAAGCCCCTCTGAGTTCAGACACTTTATTCCTGTACCTGGTTCCTGGCCCCTTCTCCCTGTGTTCTTTCTCTCCGGACACGTCCTCCTTTCTCCATATATTCATTCTCTCTTGACACTTCTCAGCCTGCTTCCTGTGGTGGGAGGCCATGCCTTGGGGAGGGGTCCCTCTGGGCCAAGATCCACAGAGTCTGTACTGGGATGGAGGGAGGGAGGGAGGGAGGGAGGGAGGGAGGGGAAGAGGTGTTTTCTGGAAGGGTGGCTAGGGGACCCTTCTGCTCTCTAGAGAGGGCTTGTCTCCTAACTTCTGGTGATCTCAGCAAGCTCTCATGCTTTTCAGTGCCTCAGTTTCCCTATCTGTTTACATGAAGAGCTGAGCAGACTGCTTTTGATGAGTAGGCACATTTCTAAGTCTCCAGACAGCATCTGAAATACAGGTGTCCTCATATCAACTGTGGTGTCATAGGAAAGGACCAGAGGTGACAGAGGCTCTCATAATTCCAGCCCTAGGCCACCAGGCAGGGCAGCAGGCCTTTGACTATTTCTTACACAGTGTCGACTGAAGTTTTCAACACAACAGTTTAACACCAAAGTTAAAATGCGAAGTCTGACAGCACTAACTAGTGGGTATAGATTTACCATGTGTCAGGCATTTTGCTAAAATGTTTCACACATATTAATTTATGATGTAATCTTCCAGTAATGCAGTGAGGAAAGCACTATTAATAGTTTAAAATTGAGTAACGAGCAATTGAGTAACTTACCCATGGCAGCTCAGCAGATTGGGGAATCTGAAAACAATTCACTTGGCTCTGAACTACTGCTGTTTGTTTGTTTGGAGGGNGAGGGGAGTTAGCTCATCTTTTCTGATGTTGGAATCTCTCTTGTAGCATTCTCTTCGAATTCTTTGCTTGGCTTCAGCTTGTACACCTGCAGGGACGGAGAGCTCACTACCTCCCTGGGGATCTAGATCTGGCTGCATCAGTATGAAAACACTCCCTCAAGTTTGTGGAGTGCTTAATAAGTCTTCAGGACTCAGAGTGGTTTCCTGGGAAACCGAGCAGCTTGCTCATCCCCCAGGGACATGGTGTGGTCTGGATTACAAGTGAAGAAATTTAGAAGGAGCCAAAAACCTCACGTTTTGTTGCCACGAGAGAGAGGACACATTGTGGACCGACCCACAAGCAGAGGCTTATTGTGTGAGCTGTTCCCTCCCGCCTTGAGCTTGGTCCCTTTTGTGTTGCTGTCCAGAGTACCTCGACTGGGTGATTCATACACAGGGAAGTTTGTTTGGAGCCGTTGTGGTGGCAGCTGTAATCCCAGAAATCAGGAGTGGAGGCAGAAAGAATATGAGTTTGAGGCTTCAGAGTGAAGGCTAGTCTGAAGAAACCAGGGGTGTAGGTGGAGCTCAGTGGTCCTGGGTGTGGTCTCCAGCACTGCCAGAAGGAAAGTTGACTGGCTTGGTTTATGGGTCTATTGTAGCAGTTCTCAACCTGTGGGTCAAGACCCCCTTGGGGGTTGCATATCAGATATTTACATTATGATTCTTTTTTTTTTNTCATCATTTATAATCTGGTTATTTACTGTTAACCATTTCCACAAACAAAAACAAACCTATACTTTCCTCTGAATAAGAAAAGAGGAAGAAAGGATTGTTTCTATAATTTGTTTTAATATTATTTTTATAAAGATTTATTTTATTTATTATGTATACAGTGTTCTGCTTGCATGTTTGCTTGCAGGCCAGAAGAGGGCACCATATCTCATTACAGATGGTTGTGAACCACCATGTGGTTGCTGGGAGTTGAACTCAGGACCTCTGGAAGAGTACCCAGTGCTCTTAACCTCTGAGCCATCTCTCCAGCCCCACATTATGATTCTTAACAGTAGCAAAATTACAGTTATGAAGTAACAATGAAAATAATTTTGTATGGTTGGGGATCACCATAACATGAGGAACTGTATTACTAAAGGGTTGCAGCATTAGGAAGGTTGAGAACCACTGCTCTAGAGGGCTGTGAAGACCAAGGTCAGGGAACAGTCCTCTGATGAATGTCTTCTTGCTGCCACGGCAGAAGGAGGAAGGGCAAAGGGGAGCATGTCCATGTGCACACAGATGATAGACAGATGGACAGATAGACGGGAGCCCCGATGGACTTCATGTTTCAAGGCCTGCCATCTCATTAGTCCATGCAAGCAGGCGGCACTCTCGTGATGCAGACATTTGGCCCCAACTCCTGATACTGTGACAGGGGAATTACAGACCATACTTCTTGGGAGACAGTTCCAAGTCACAGGACTGAGCATCAGCCTCACTTGTGACATGGCCTTTACAAGACAAGCTTCTTCCCAGAGTCCTCATAAGGGTGGTAGAGCATAATNCACAAGAGATGCCAGGCATTATGCTGTTCCCTGGGATTTTGGCATTATCACATGTTAAAATCTGTCATCTTGGACTAGTATTTCTGACTTGGTCAATGGCTTGATCATATAGCAAGTGAGGTCAGGATGTTGACTCTTGACTCTAAACTGTCATGTTTGGCATATAGAAAAACAGAGTCCCAGGGAAGAGGAGGAATTTGGGCATTCCAGTTAGTTGGTGGCCTAAAAAAATAGTCCCATGGAGCAAAGTGAAAGGTAATTAGCCGGTCTCATGGGCTATCTTAAGAAATGTGAGGTCCAAGATCAAAAACAGGCTCCTGGGAGGACATTGTCTCCTTGGCACTAAGCTTCCTAGAGATCAGCATTGTGGGGCCACAGAGTGTTCATCCTAATATCCAGGGTTCCATGAGGTGTGTCCATGCTTAGTTCTGAGACATGGAACATGAGAGAATGCCTTTTGTGTTTGAGGACATAAGTGCAGGAACGTAACTATGGCTGAGTGGCTCCATGGAGAAGGCAAGGACTCAGGAAACTCAGGTGGCCTGAACCTAACTGCCCTGTGTNTGTGACCACCCTGAGCCCCTCTCTCTTCATNGAGTTGAGACTGTTGAGGGACTTAAAGGTGACACGGACAGCTAAGTAGCTGGAAAAGTTGCCAATTAATAACCATATTTAAAAATTAGGCAGTTTGACATCAAACCCAGACTCCCACTTTCTCTCAGAGAGAGAGAAAGAGAGAGAGGGAGAGGGAGAGGGAGGGAGAGGAAGAGAGGGAGAGAGGGAGAGAGAGAGAGAGAGAGAGAGAGAGAGAGAGAGAGAGAACACTTTAGTCACTTTGCCTTCTTGAGAGGCGAAGCTGGGCATCTCTGGCCCCTGGAGTTGAACTCTGCTCTGCCAATCTCTTGGCAGCCACTACTGAGAGGACTCAATATAGAGACCTGCTGGTGCAGTCCTTTTGCTCCAGACNCCCCTCTCTCTCTCTTCCTGTCCTCCCTGGACCTGGAGCAGCTGTGCCAGCTCAGGGAGGAAGGTTCTGGAAGAAGCACCTCCCATTCCCTGGAGGTGTTTGCTCAGGGCCACCCCAGGATGAATATTTCCTTTTATAATGTTGCTAATCACTTTCCCCTGCAGGCAGGAGCCGGCCTCTCCACTGCTCCTGCAGCTGTGGTGCCCCGTGGGCTCTTCATCAATGTTACATGGTAATTAATAATAGATTCTCCTGCTCCAACTCCTGCTCCCTCTGACAAGCTGGATCTTCCCTACCAGATGAGACCGAAATCAAAGGCCTGAAATTGCAACTGGAAACATTTCCTCCAACAACTCGAGGGAAGAAATCGGGACTGCTTAAACTACGGGTGGCTCCAGCACTGAATGACCTTCTTGTTTTACCCTAGGACACCCCAAATGAATAGTTCTGCATCAAGGACTGGAGACTTTCACCCAGGTGTTCAGGGGGTTCTATATTCTAGTGTGTCTTGGTGTGATGAAGTAGATGGTAGTGGATCTCTAGACTCACCNGACTGGTGCTGATGCTGGGCGTCCAGGCACCACTGCCTGAGAACCACTGCTTTATTTACTAGGAACACACAGAGAGTTAGTAGGTACTTGGTCTGGGGACATGGAGTGAATAAGGCAAAGTGGTACCCACNCACTTGGATAGAATCAACTCAGGGCATCAAGTGATGGGTTAGAAAGAAGATTCTAGAATTAGACGTGCTGGATTCAAGGCCTGAGTCTGTAACTACACGTGGAAGAGCCTCCTATTTTTTTTTTAAATTGTCTAATGGGAATAATTATGTATCATGTCTCAGTTAACTGGAGGAACAGTTGAGAAAACGGATGTAAAAATATCTGCTCAGAAGTGTTAGTAACATAATGTGACTTAGCATGTGGTTACTATTGTTACTGGGTGATTGTCCACAGTTGTGTGACTAGGTCTTGTGGTAGAGGGGTGACATTCATTTATCAGTTCATTCCACACAATTGCTTTGACCTCCAAGAACATCCCAGGTGTGGGAAACACAGAGGTAGATGCATCAGCCACAAATCTCTCCTCTCATGGGGGTGCAGGATGAGTGGGTCGGTTGGAGGGGGGAACTTCTTAGCAAAAGGCACATGAGAAGTGTGACATGCAACAAAGAGGAACTAACAGGCCAGGAAATAGATGCTTTCTTAGGGATCAGAGTCAGCTGAAGTCCCTCTGACAAGGTGTCCACTGGAAAAAGAGCCCACTAAGCCTTACGAAAAGCTAGGACGTATCTGTGGGAAGGGTGTCCTAGGAATGGTAGNCCCAGGTCTGTGCAGTGGACCCCAGCTGGGCNTCTCGTGTTGCTCATCCTCTAAAGGCCTTCAGGGACTCCAGACCTTTGGACTTCAGAAGCACTAACCCCACCAGAAGCATATATTCTTATACTCCAGGGCTGCTCAACCTGGCTACCAGATATGAGCAGGTTTTAGAGGTGGCCAGCTGCATTGATCATTTTCTTGTCTGAACCTGGCTTGATTGACATGTCTGAAGGATGATAATCTCACCTTTACCTCTGGTAGAGTGAGAGTCAGAAGCAGGTGTAAATGCTTTGCAAGCTGGACACTTAATAGGTGCTATGTAAATAACCCTGAGGCATGGCTCCAGGTGAGGCTCCAACCAGAATTCTCATTGTGCCAGGGTGTGTGTTCTATTTGCATAAATTTACATAAAACCTCAATTGTTGCATCCCTGTTCTGCTGTTAGGTCCTGTAGGTACAGACCATCATTTAAAAATCTGTCTCTCTTATCTCCACTCCTCCCTTTGCTCTTCTAAAGAATTTCAAGAGTTAATCAGATATTCTGGTGTGGGAGCTGTTTTGATTGGGGCCTCTTTTGCAGGAGGGGCTGTCCTCCATGAAGCCCTTGATTCCCTGCTTTCCTGGAGGGAGGCAACAGCAATGGTCCCAGACAGTGGAGGGGTCTGGAGTCTTCAAAGAAAAGTCCATTTTATTCTTTCTGCTCACAGCAGTAGAGCATAGAGACAAGGAGACAGTCTAGAGCAGCAGGAAAAATGAGCTACAACGTCCTTAGAGCAACCTAAGCAAACAGTGCTCTTAACACAACAGTGCATTTCGTTACTGATTTATTTCNCTGTAATATTTCCTCAGAGTTGGCATTCCAGTACACTCACACCACCACCACCACCACCCCCAACACACACACACTAGAGTGTGTACATATATATGGCTTTTCTCTATGCTAGTACAAACTTGCCAACTTCATTTTTCAAAACTATGTAGCATTCCTTAGTATAGGAAGTTCTTAATGTGCCCCCTGTCATAGAGTATTTAGATGGTGTTGAGTTTCATTGAGGTACTTGTGGCTGTGATGTATGCACTCCTGGTTTTTTCTCATTGAATTTTGGTTACAGGATGGGAGAAGGAGGCAAGATGAAGGCTCTGAAAAGACTTTGTGGCAGTCGTTTCTGGATTTCAGAATGTGCTTTTAGGTTGTCGTCACTATGGGCCTCTTAAATCAATAAGCCACAGTGCACCTTTGATAACGGTAGATGAGACATGCTTCTGTAGCCTGCCTCCCNGCTTTGGGCCCCTCCACTCAGTCAGGATATTTGCTCCTTTGTTGGGATGCTTGAATGATACGCCTTTTTGCAAACATCCTTGACGCANTACATGCAACTGGGATTCAAGGAAGCTTGAGCTGTCTCTAATTCTCACACATCTTACTTTTGTCAAAACAACAAAAAAGACTTTCTGTCAGCCAGAAATACCTTGAACTTAAACAAATAAGTGTTGCTAGCTTCTTCTCCTTCCTTCCTCTTTCTCCTCTTCTTCCTCTTCCTCTTCCTTCTTGTCCTCCTCTTCTTCATCTTCATCTTCCTCTTCTTCCTCCTCTTCTCTTCTTCTTTTCTTCTTTTAATAAGAGCATTCCAAGAGCTAGCTACTCAGGGAATATTCAACTGTCTAATGATGCTGTCNAGTCCTTGGGTTCTGTCTTCCTTTCCTGCCATTCCTGAGAAGGGGGCATTTGTTTTCATACTTACTGCCTCATGGCCCCATTATGATTGCCACATCTCTGTATATCAGGTTCTCATCCAGGGTATAAAGAAAAAGGAAAATCAAGGGAGCAAATGGCCCTGTCATCAAGCCTGTTTTCTGTGTCAGCAAGACAAAAGCTTTCCTTAAAGCCTATGCGGAAGATTTTTTTTGCTTGCATTTCCATAAGCCAGAAACAAGTTGTACGGCCATTCCTAAACAAGTTATTAGTGAACAGAAAAGTGTTATCAAGATTCACACCCAGTGCTCAGTGATGGCCACCTTTGTGATGAGAGAATAAAACGAATAGGAAAATAAAACAGAGAGGACTAAGCAGGGGAAGAACAGGGTGGAGTTAACGCGAAGGAGCTCACCAGGAAGAAGACATTGGCACAGACTTTGTGGAAGATGGGATCGTTTCGCCCTAGAAAGATACTTTTGTTGACTTATACCCATTCCCCTGGCCCAAAGAGTAACTGACCAGGACTATGGAACTCATAATGTTCCACAATGAGAAGAGAAATGGGCTGCTTTGTGATGCCTGGNATTGGTGTAGCCATGTTGCCTCCATGAGGGATCCAGGTTGGGGATCTAGACTGAGGATCTGTGCANAGATGAAGGGGCAGAATTGAAGCCAAGACCTTGATTTAGATGTAACTATGGCACACTCGACTTCTAGACTTTTTTCAGTTACAAATGTTAGCTAACATATTCTCAGAGTTGTGCAAATGAGCTTATCTAGTAACCAGAAGAATGGTAACCGACAGAGATGCAAACAGGAAGTCACCAAAAAGGATTGCATAAGGGTGATATAGTTTTGAAGAGGTGAATTGGGCCAAACTTGACCAACACTTTTTCGCTTGACTTGATCTGACATGCTGGTGTGCAGTGTGATACGCTGATGTGATGCTTCCAGCAGTGAGATCGCTCTCATCATGGAATAGACTGTTGGCCAGCCTGATCCTTGCCCTGTGAGCTTCAGGCCTGCACCCAGGTCAGACCTAGCATTCCCATGGACAGAGGCCGAAAGAGACACAGGGGAAGGGCAATGTTTTGGTTCCTCAAAAACTTCCCCAATGGCTTCTGAGCTTCCTCCTGTGGGAGACCCTGTGTCAGCAGGTAAGGTTGGCAGCTGATCAGAAGTAGACAAGAAAGAAATCCCAGGAAGCTCTAGAGAGCCTGGGCAGCCTTGGCATGAAATGGTGAGAGGAAGCGTGAAGGGCAGAGAGCATGTGCCTGCTCCTGTCCCAGCGTAGGCTGCTAGCTATTCCCTGCAGCTCTGAGCAGAGGTCTTCCCTGGAGCTCAGTTGTCTCATGTGGCAAATGCATGGCCAGGGCCATATTGACAGCTGTCTCCAGGCCACAGTCAGGGCTGGATTTATGAGTACTTCCTCAGTACCAGGCTGTGGTGGCCTGCTAGAGAGAGATAGATGACACTTAGCCCTGCTCTCCTGGAGCACCAGTGTGTGAAGACACCCACATAGTGCAAGTTTGCATGTATCTGACAGGCAGCAGGGGTTAGGAGAAAAAAAAACTAACAAATTTTAGTTTTGATTCTTTCCAATTATTTTAATTCCAATTAACGTGGAATGCTCTGGTCTTGAGACAATATCAGGCTCGGTGAAAAAGTGGGCCGATGGCTGGGTGCTATTGGTATTGTCAGTAGGCCCATGGCTGCCTATATTGCCCACATTCTTGAAGTACAATATGAGTGGGATGAGGGGTAAATGGGCTGTGGGGCAGAAGGAGCCCTACCTGTGTGTGTATGACCTGGGAGGGATACACTGGCCCTGAAGTTGGCAGATGAGTGGGACCTGGCCACCAAGTAATGTGAGGACTCTACATGGGAGGAACAGGTGTGTGAACCTCTGTGTGTGTGTGNTTTGGGCATAACTTCTATCAGTTGGGGAAGAAATGTGGAGGATGAGGGTGGAAAGGCCATGAAGAGTAGGGACAGACCAGACAGGACCTAGAAGTCATTATAAGGGTTCTAGAGCCTGTGCTGAGGCATGGGGGTTATAGTGACGTCTAAACAATGACATTTTTGCACTGTTCAGGAAGTCTTCTCTCCTACTTCTGAGAGGATAGGTGGGAGGGCAGAGGGGAGGCCAGGCTGGTCAGGGCTGTGGAGAAGGGCAAGGAAGCAGGTGTGGGTAGGTGTCTGGAGAGCCTGGTCCCTGTCCTCTCCATGGGGACACAGGGCTGCTTGTTGCTGCAAGGACTAGTTTCTCTGTTGAGTTTCTATCACCTTTGCTGATTTTTGAGTAAAAAAACCAACTCAAATCCTGCCATTATGGAGCTGGGATGGCTCAGCTAAATGGGAGCTCAAAGCCTTCAGGGCCGGGCTCTGGGAGATGGCCCTTGACAATAGTCCTCCAACAAAATCAACAAGATGTCTCTGGAAGGTTGGGAGGAGGTACTCAAGGGAAGAGCCTTGAGGTCCTTGTCAGCCTTTATAACAATGCTGTTGGTTAGATTTTGTCAACCGACAAAAGCTAGAATCATCTAGAAAGAGGGCAACAATCGAGAAAATGCCTCCATCATATGGGCCGGTAGGTAAGGCTGTAGGGAAATTTTATTGATTAATGATTGACGTAGAAGAGTCCAGCCCACTGTGGGCAGTGTCACCTCTGGGCAGGNGGTCCTGGTTTGTATAAAAAACTGGCTGAGCAAGCCATGAGAGTGAGCCAGTACACGGCATTCCTCCACGGTCTCTCTTCTGTTCCTTCAGTGACAACTGATATAGAAGTCTAAGCAAATAAACCCTTTCCTCCCCAAGCTGCTTTTGGTAGTGATGTTTTTATCACAACCACATAAACCAAACTAGGACAACATTAGTAACAACAAGGACCTTGCACTTGTTATCAGTTGATCCTGCAGAGTGCACCCCAAATCTAAGCCCTGATGTTCCATCCACCACCTCCACCTCTATCCCAGGTACCCTNAGTTCTAATAGCCCCCTGCTCTCCTACAAGCTGTTCTTGAAGAATCCCATTAGTGCAGGTCTCAGCTCACAGTAAGAAACTGATAGATTCCTGTGGCATTCGCAGGTAGAGCCAAGAGTCCCACATGTTGTCATCTCCAACTTGGGGCCCAGTTCCTGCTTCCCTAACCCTGTCACCGGACTTCCCATCCCTGCTTCCCTAACCCTGTCACCAGACTTCCCATCCCTGCTTCCCTAACCCTGTCACCAGACTTCCCATCCCTGCTTCCCTAACCCTGTCACCAGACTTCTCCTCCCTGCTTCCCTAACCCTGTCATCGGACTTCCCATTCTTCCCCACCACCCTGCTCTGCTGTGCCTTCCATTGACTGATCTTGGAAACAAAGGCTTCCTAAGACAGTCACATGGTTCCCTTCGCTGTTGGTGATAGCAGGGAGGGAAATACAGTTCCTATGCTGCAGGAGCCTGTGGAGTCCCCTTACTCCTTACAGAGCTCCACTCAAGGAAAACCCAAACCTATGACCGCCACAGAAAGGAATTTCACGACAAGTCAGCATGAAACAGAGTTGTGGGTTATTAAAAGAGATTTAAAAATATTTCTTCAAGTTTATAATACAATTACATCATTTCCCCCTTCCCGTTCCTCCTTCCAAACCCTCCCTTAAATCACGTCTTTCTCTCTTTCAATTCATGGCCTCTTTCTAAAAGAGATTTTTAAACATGGATTTAATGCGCGGGGATCAGTGGAAAGATAGCTGTTGAGGGAAAGAATAAGACTTCCCCCCAAAAAAAACCCCAAAAAAACAACAAAAAAAAACTTCCCCAAGCATGAGGGTGCACTTTTCAAGGGAAAGCCATGCTTCATGGCCCTTAAAAAAATCCATGTATTATTTATTTTTATTTATTTATTTTTCAATAGTACATGCACATATACAATGTACTGTGATTATATTCTTCCCTTACTGCTCCCTGTCACCCCCATCTTTTCACTTTGAACTCCTTCTTCTTCCCAGATAGACCCTCAACGGTACACCACTGAAGAAAATGACATCTCCTGTAGCAATTATAAACACTCAATAGTTCCTTGGGGAGGAGTGGGAGCCTGCCTCAAGCTAAGAGGGGTACAAATATATGCTTATAAATATAAACATTTAGAAGGAAGTGTGGCAACGTGTCCATTTAAGGAAGCAACAACAGCATGTTCCCCTTTGGGCTCATGACTCACTCAGTCACAGGCTTGTAGTCAGGTTTATAGTACTAAGTGTATATTCTCTCCTATGCAATGGGCCTCCNATACAGGCTGGCTATCCCCAATATAGTAATGTCACTATTCCACCAGTGGGAAGCAGGTACTGCAGCAAGCACGTTCTAGAGGGGATGATGTGACCGTTGATCATCTCCCCACTCACCCACCCTCNCCGCCACCAGCAGCCTGCTTATCAGTTTTTAGCACTATGTATGCAGCCAGCAGAGAGGAAGTTTCTAGCTCAATTCCAGTTTGGTTTCTTGACATCCTGTCACCAAAGTATGTGGGTATCGTCAGCAGTAGGATCCTAACATCTAGTCTTGGTGGGATACCAAAAGTGATGACAATAGCCATTATTCTTTTGGGAAGTTGCCTGTCTTTACAATAGTCATATGTATGTGTATGTATACACACACACACACACACACACGTATTATATATATAATTTTGGTGATTGTAAAGTTATTATCTTCAAAGAGTTGTGAGACTTAGTCTTTAATGGCTGGTGCATTTCTCCAGCCCATGCTAAGAAATTTAAATGAAATCATAATGGCTCATGAGATAAACCAGACAGGATTCCAGGCAAAACTCTAGATCACGGGCATGTAGAGAGTTAGGGTATCTTTACCATAAACAAATATTCAGGATGTTGTTTTTGGGATTCCCAGAATGTATACAAGAGGAGTGGGACTCTACTTGAGATCATAAATGCTGAGACTTGAAGTCTGGGTTGATGCTATTTTAACATTCTTACTTGAAGACATCTGTAGAAGAAATACTCCCCCATGTCAGTCACCTTCACAGCTACCGTTGATCGTGCTGGAATCCTCGGTTCTCAGCTCTGAGAGGCATCANGGAGGCGCTGGACCGAGAGGCTCCTCTCTCTCCCCTCGACTTCCCCTTTCTTGCTGCACACTACCCGGTTTAGATTGTTGTTCAAACATTACCTTCTTATTCAGACCCTGCCCAAGCACTTTATTTAAAAATACATCCTCAGCTCTCTTCCTCNGGTCCCCTTCTGTGACTTTCTTCACTGGCTATGCCACCATCTAACAGAACATTTTATTTATCTATCAGTCCAACTCCTCCCCTCCCNGCTTAGCTTGTGAGCTCCTGAGGGCTGGATTGAGAGCAGCTCAGAGCATTAGGCAGCTGNCCAGTTTCCTGGAAACAGAGCTTCCATCCTGATCACTGTTGAAGCCTTGGTGCTGAAAGAAGTTGGCACAGGTGGGGATGCCATCATGTTTCTCAGGGTGCTCAGGAATGTAAGCACTATCCCATCAAGCACGGTGCACCTGGGGCTGCGCTTCAACCTTAGCGACATCCAGGGAGTTGGTGCTGCAGCTGGGGGTTTCTGTGTCAGAGGTTTGCCATGAAACCATCACCAAGTTGTTTTCTCCTATGTCCAGTCTAATTCTAATTGCATCTACAGAATCCTTCCTCTCTGGCATCATAGCTCATTAGCATGGGGTTAGCATGGCCAGCCAGCTTTTCCTCTTCTGAAACTTCCCATCTGTTTGTGCATGCTGTCCATCTTTTCTATTAGGTCCTTTAATCACTTTGTGATGATTTGCGTTGTGTATGTATGTATACTATGTGCATGCATACATAATGTAAGCCAGTAGTTTNAACTTCTGGTTTAATAATAGATGGCTGTTTATTGAGCATCATGAGTCAAGCACTGAAACAATAATTTTAATCTTTTCAACCAGGGATTTAGATGAGAAAATTGGGGCTCAGTAACTATAGGTTACTTGTCTGGCTAAAAGTGTCCCAGCCCTCTGGCAGACTGACTGCGGAGCCTTTGTTATAATTGGCTCTCCTGGGCTGCTGGGCTGTCGCCAGCTTTTTGCTGTCCTGAAGACCTTCACTCAGCTCACCAATTTATCCACACCGAAGGATCCAGGTGGCTCATCCCCATGGCACCTCACTGTGGCTTAAATTCAAGCACCTCCATTGCCTTCCAGCCCCTGCCATCTGGCCCCATCTGCCACTCCCTTCCTCTCCCCAGAGCCTCTCCAGCAGGGTGCCAAGCTGGTCCCAGCCTTTGCCAGGAGGATACCACACCAGTCCCCATGGTTTTCTGTCCCCTTTCCNTCCTTATCCCACCTCCAATCTCNGTTTACTCTCTCATTCACTGGGCCTACTCATTCAACACAAACTTCACATGGTTGAGCTCTGGTCTTTCCACTTACCAGTTGTATGACTTATATGATCAGTTTGCCTCTCTGTGTCTTTATTTGTAAAGCAGAGATAATGAGAGAGCCAATCTCGGGAAGTCCACATGAAGATTCAGCAAGCTGGACCAACGGTCAACATAGAACAGCTGTCTCAAGAAAGGCANCTGTGACACAGTGGTGGCACAGATCCAAGACTTCTCAGGGATACCCCCTGTCCAGTNGGGATGCAAGAGGAATGTGAAAGGAATTCCTATGGTCAAAGCTAGAGATGGCCCAGACCCCAAGCTGGGCCTCCCTTTGCTTGCCTNCCTATTTAGCCGCTTGGCTGGTCAGGTCAGAGTCCAGCTGGCTGAGCTGTGGCATGAGTTCTCCTGCAATCCCTCCCCTTGTCCCCATGCCAGCCACATTTGATTTTTGTCACCAGAGACAGGCCACAAATGATAAACNTGAGGGTTTGCCTGAATAAAGACACTTACTTCCAAAGGAATGGAGTGCTCAGGAAGACAGAGACCCAGACAGGCATACACACAGACAGAACTCCATGTAACAACAGTTCACATGCTGTTCCCAGGCTGTATTTCACATATTTTGATTGATATGATTCCAGAATTGGAATTTCTGGGTCACATATAATCCTCTGATCTAGTGCTTTANGTAACAACTTGATTAAGTAGGTTTTTTAAAATTATTATTCCAATTTTACTGATATGGAAGATGAGACAAAGAAGGGGTTAAATTTGCCCAAGGTTATATCAGGCCAGTGGCAGACCTATATTATAACACAGGAATCACACCACCTAGAAAGAACTCTGGAAACTGTGTGGTCATGGTGTACATGTACAATGACATACGATTGGTTGTAGACATTTGGATGCAGATGATGTCCCCTGATGGACATGAAGACCTTCCTGTAGATGCACGAAGCAGGACAAGGATACCCACACTTACAGGTAGGGGTGGCTAAGAAATCACTGTTTACCTCATGGGAGCCAGAACATAATAATATATATACAAGCATACTAATATTTATGTAGGCACGTCTGCACTCAGAGGTAGGTACACTCATGTGCACATGTCCTGAGACTGCTCCCACACATACACAATCACATGGATTCAGTGGCAGCTCCAGAAGGACAGGTGCTCTCCTGCGATTCCTATCATATCTGATACTAACATATGCTTAGCTCATGCTTTGTGGCTTCCTGTCTGGGAAAAGTCCATCAATTTGTAGTTAGGAGCCCTGACTTAGTCAGATAGGCCCATGATCCTCCTATGAGGCCTGTTCTAAAGCTTAGGTCTTCCCAAAGAGTGTGCCTTCCAGCTCCAATGGTCTCCTGGCTGTTGTGGCGATGTATTAGGGATGTTCCCACCCAAGGCCTTTGTCCCTACTTTTGCCTGAATGGATCCATATGGCTTCTTCCTACACCTCTTTCAGGTATTTGCTTAACCATAGCTCCCCAGCAANACTTTCTTGGTCTCCTGGTGAAATTATAACTCTCTAGCTTTGCTGTGGCCCTCCCCTCCTCCAGAACTCTATTCCTGTCTCCCTAGCATCCTTCTCCGAGACTCCTTTAAGTTTTCTGTTTGCTGTTACTCTGCTCTGCTACAGTGTAAGCTCCATAAAGGTGGATTGCTTATTTACTCGGGTATCTTCTGAGCCTAGCACAGGCCTGATGTGTGGCAGGAGTGACCTTCACTGTGACTAGGTGTCCTTGCAGGCCTGTTGGGAGGTTTGAGAGAATCATCATGGGCACTTGAAGGGACGAGGGGAAGCATGGCTATCTCAGAACTCTTTTTAAATATCACCAGATACCATACAACTAAGTCTCTACTGGAAGAGTCTGTTGAAACATGGAGTGAATAAGAGTCCACAGCCAGCCGATGATTCAGCCCTGTCTCTGGCTCAGTACTGTTTGCATGGGGTGTCTTTCCACATGGACATCTTTGAAGATACAACACCACAGGAATGTCATGAGTATATTCTGGGAATCGCTGAGGTCACCCTCCATTCATCCAACCAGTGCTTATAGAACACATACTGTGTGCCACTGTGCACAGTTGCAGTGTTTTTTTTTTAAAAAGATATAATATTCCATCACGTAATACCTACCATTTTAGCAGCTTTTAACATGGCCCATTCGCAGTAAGTGCATTTATACTGTTGTGCAATCATTGTTACAGTCCATCTTCAGAACCTCCTTACCTTTTAAAACTGAAATTCTGTATCCATTAAACACAGTCTCTCAACCCTGTCAACTACCGCTCCTTCTGTTGCTATGGATTTGACTGTTCTGGACCTCATGTAAATGGAAGCACAAGGTATTTGTTTTTCTATGACTTGCTTATTCACTTAGTATAATGTACTCAAGGTCTATGTATATTGTAACAGGGCAGAAACTCATTCTTTTTTGAGGCTGAATACTATCCCACTGCTTGCACAGCATATGTTATCTGTTCCTTTGTCAGCAGACACAGGTTGCTGCCACATGTTGGCCACTGTGACTCCTTTAAGATAAGGTTTCATGTATTCTAGGCTGGCCTCAAACTCATTATCTAGCTGAAGATGACCTTGAATTTCTGATCTTCCTGTCTCCACCTTCCAAGTGCTAGGATTCTAGGCACTTTAGGTGGTCCAGGGGATGAAGCCCGGGCCTCATGAACGATAGGCAAGCACTCTACCAAGTACACTTCATCCGAGCCCCAACAAACTTAGTTTTGAGACCCTGCTTTCAGTTGTTTGGGATAGGCACCCAAAGTTAGAGTTGCTGGGCCACATGCAAATTTCTGACAGTGTTTTATGCAGTGGAATCAGGGAGAGTAGCCTTGTACAATATTACTGACCAGCCTTGTGGATCCTTTCAAGGTGATAGATAGAGGCCCACCTGCCTCTTTAATTATTCTGAACACTTCCGCTTTCATCCTTAATTCAGGCTCTCCCCAATTCTGGGAGTCAGATGGGAGGAGGCCTGTAATCTCCTTAGGTCAGACACAGACATTTGATTCACCGGTGGAAGATGGGGGGTGGGGAGTCTCTCAGCCAAGGTCACTGGCTGAGCTGTGGTGGATCCTCCTGGTCTGCCTTGAACCCTAGGCCTGCCTTGGTCGTGAATGACCTTGGGGACAAGAATGACACTGTGATCATTCCTCATGTCTTTCTCTTCGTAGGCAAGGCTGAGCATCCATAGAAAGCAAAATCCTGAGCAACTCTGTCCACCTGTGCCAAATGATCAACGAATATGCAGCCTACCCAGGCTGGAGATCCAGAGCATCTCAAGGCTACCTGGAGAGTGAGGGGAGGTGGCACCCTCACAAACTGCCTGCCATCTGGAAATCATTCAGTTCCCTGGCAACCATAAACAGGCTTCAGCCATGGCCANGCTGCACAAGGCTGAGGGTCTCTGGATATTGAGAAGAGCCCTAGACTCCTCCTCCTGGCTGTGCACCCTTTCTGGACCTCAAGTCCAGGAAAGCAAGCCGGATTCTGACAGCCCTAAGACACCATTCCATTTCAGCAGGGCAGGGTCTGGTGAAGTAGCACGTAATCTCATTCTGCTTTCACTTTTTGGCGGTGTAAATTTCGTGAGATGAGAGCAGGAGATTCTGCATCCCTGGGCTGGAGCATCCCCAAGGGAGCAGACATGTCCAGAGCTGAGTGAATCTTTGCTAGCTCACTTCTCTCCTGGCACAGAAAAAAGTGCTTAATGAATGTTGGTTGAGTGGCTAAATAGAGGTGTCTGGGGGGCATGGGCACTCTGCTAATTTCCTCTGTCCTCATGAATTACAGCCATGATACCCCTATGACAGAAGATAAGACTAAGGCTTGGGGAGGTGGGACAAGGTGCCTGGGTCACACAGATGGTAAGCAGTGTGTGTCTTTAAGCTTTGAGTGTGTGTGTATGTGTGTTGGCATGTACCTGTGGGGATCCAAATGTCCTCTGTGTGTCTTGGAGTCTGTGCTCCTGGGCACCTGGGCATCACTCTGGATTTGTATTGCCCGTGGACATTCCTCCTGTAGCTGCTGTGTACCTACCTCTATTTTTGAGTGTACATCTGTGTGCCTTTGTAAATCACTGTGACACCTTTCATGTTGGCTGTCCTCTTGTCTCTGCATGTCCTGGACCTTGTGAGCCAACAGCCCAGCTCTGTTGGATCCAGCCCTGTTTAGTGAGCCGTTGTATTTCCCTGTGTGCTGCAGACTCTCCCAACCCCCTGGCAGCCCCCTGATCTCCCAGATGTGAGTCCTGAGCTCTCCTGGCACAGCATGAACTGGGGCAGAGGAGACACAGGCAGGCTCTGTGTAGCCCTGGAACCCAGATTCCAATCCTTATCTCCAACACTGGGCTCCTGAATTAAAACTGCCAACCCTGTAAGATAATGAGAGGACTCTTTGGATAAAACACTTGCCACACAAGTATGAGGACCAGAATTTAGATTCCTAAATCCCACTCAATGCCAGGCAGAACTGATGGCTCACCTGTAATCTTAGCCCTCGGAAAGCAGAGATAATAGATCCTTGGAGNGAGCTGGATCGCTAGGCTAGTTGGTTCTGTGAGAGATGCTACCTCAGTAAATAAAGTGAGGAGGGATGGAGAAGGATTCCAGACATCAAACTCTTGTCTGACCTCCACATGCATCTGCATGCATCTGCACCTTCCTTCCTTCCCCCAACACACACGCACACACATGTATACACAGGCAACAAAATCAACAACAAAAATCAACCCCAGAATGAGCAACCAGAATATCTGTGCTGGGTTTGTTTCCATGACAACACAGAAGCTGGCGGGCCTCTGGCTCATAAAACAGATCATAAAGCAGGGAGATGTATGGNGGGTGCTGCTGGGCTTAGTAAGAGGTACTTCAAGGTGGTGCAGGGATCCTAGAGACTGGATTGTCTCTCTGGGGGNAACGACACCTGTGCTGCCTCTACCCATGTGTTGAGTAGTCTTGGCGGAGTTCCTCTGTCTCCCTGAGCCTCAGTTTCCTTCTCCAGGAATGAGAACAGAACTAGCTCCATAGTTCTGCCCCTCCGGTGTGAAGCTGACTGAATTTAGGAATACCCTTGGTGAGAGNGCCCAGCAGGACTCGTCTAGAATGAATTATCAGGGCCTCAGTGACCCTGTTGGGAGAGATCTGAGGAGAAGCAGCAACATGAATAAAGATCCAGGGTGGGTTGAGAGCTGGATNCAAACCTCTCTTTGCCTGTAAGCTGTGGGACCTTGAGAAAGGGTTGAAATCTCTGGGCCAAACTCAGCTCTGTTTTTTAGTGAGAAATGAGTCCAAGTCTGTAGTACACTCAATTCGGTGCCTGTTTTGATGTCTGAGTGAGGTNTGTGTAGTCATAATAGCTATTAGCAATAATAGNGCTTACTCTGTGCCAAGCCCTCACCTAAATGCTTCACACATGGCATTTATTTCACCCTTACAAGTAATTATTCTGTTTTTCAGATGAAGGCACTGTTAGGTCCAAAGCAGGCTCCAAAGCTGGCAGCCAGNGTCCTGAATGACAGTCTGGGCTCAGCTCAGGGTGGACTCTGACTGGGTAAACAGAAAGATTGCTAGTGAATTAACAAAACCTAAACTTAACATTCCTCAGAAACCTTGTGAATCGGGTTTCTGTTGATTGGATAGCNCCATGACTTCCCTTATCCACCCCCTGCAGCCAACTACCTCGGGCAAGGGTATCTAGTTTCCAGTGAACTCACACAAGCCTGGAACAAACCAAAGTGCCCATGCTAGCTCCCAGGCTGTTCTGGTCCCTTACCTGTCCCCTTAAAACTGACAAAGTTTGTCCCCACATTTTTTGCTGTTCTGTCTGTCCCCCCTCCCCGACTCCTTCAAGAGAGCCCCAGCAGAGTGGGAGGCTGCAGAAGTCTGCTGCAAGCCAGATAGATGTTAGCCAAGTTCGAACCCTAAAACTGTCAGTAGAGCCGTCAGCCATCAGTGTTTGTCCCCTGGTCATCTCATAGGAGGCAGACGATGGGGGCAAATAGGGACCAGACCTAAATGTCCTCCATTTGTTCATCCGTTCCCTGGCTTGAAGCTTATTTCCCTCAGCCAGACCACTCTCTCCTGACCCCATCCTGGACTAAGTGGCCTAGCTGATGACACTCTTACCTGATGGTCACATTACCCTCCATCCAATCTATTCTCATAAAACAGTCAGGAGACTTTCTTGAAAATGCAAATTAGATCATGTCACCCGTTGAACACTCTTACAGCTTCTTGTGTCATCCAGAGTGAATGTAAGATTTCATGACCAAGAGCCACCCAGACCCACGCTACACACACACACACACACACACACACACACACACACACACANACACACACACACACATACAGAGATCACCGCACATGTGTGATTACNGCACACACACAGGAACATGTGTGAACAAATGTAAATGCACACGCATTCACATTCTTGTTGGCCAGAAGTGAGGAGCACCATGGAACTTAGGACCCGATCAATCCTAAGTCTAGACTTTCCCTGGCCCAGTGAGGTGCACTTGATTCAGAAGCATCTTAACTTTAGCTGGAGACCCATAGTTTTCTCCCAGATCCTCTTTGCACCCTTCCTTCCCCAGAATCTGTCCTACAGGAATCATGACCATGATCTGAGCTGTAGATAACTCTGGAAGGATGTGGAAGGAGAGAGGACAGTGAACTTGGAGTATTTATTCCTAGTCCACTGATGCNGGGTCATCTTGGGATAGCCAAGCCCTCTTCTGAAACCCCAGCTCTGTTGGGGGTCCTCATCTATCCACCGACGACCGACTTCTCTTTCCTCTTACTGTGAACTGAGGGTCCTGATGAGTGCTTTGTGGTCCCCTGTAGTCTTGTCTTCCTTTGTGAGTAATCCCTCTACTAAACCCTAATCAAATTGCCTGACACAGGGCCGGCTGCTCCTGCAGCGCTTTGACTACCGCTGCTGTGAGCCACAAGGTCCGGGCTTGAATTCTGATCAGGTCTCTCCCCCGGTGAAATCACAGCAGCTCACCAGGCCCCTGGATTTCTCTTGTACAGAGATCCGAGCAGAAACGACATCCAGAAGAGGACATCTTTCAACCGCAGTGCAAACCAGTGGGTTCAGGAACTAAGTCATTTTCTGTTAATTATTATGGTCCCCTCCCTGGAGCCTCATAGAGTCCCCAGCATGTATATGTCTTGAAAAAAAAATTTGCTGCAATTACAAAGGAATAAATGCGCAACAAAAAGCTGTAAACAATGACCAGGGGGCTTATCCACTTCACAAAAGGGCTGCACTTCAGCGGCAGAAAGCAGCTTTTGTTTGGAAGTCCTCAGCNCTGACAAAACAGGAGGGTGTGAATGTCTATATTTATTAAAACATATTTAGCTTCTCTTTCTCTTTTCCACACATCCACTGCACCCTTGAGAGGCAGCAAAAATGATGGAAGAACTATTTAACCTCGGTTCACTCCTAGCTTTGCTGCCCACTACTTTTTGGTCCTCAGTTTTCTACTCAATAAAGCAGGGGTAGTGATTTCTGCCTGGTCAGGAGCCCATCAGAGAAGTNTGAATAGGTACACTGAGGGTCAGCCATAGAGGTTGGGCACAACCCCAGAGCTGAGACTNGACCACTTGGAAAGGCGTTGTGGCTGGGACNTCAGTCCCCTGAAGGGCTCAGGAAGCCCTGGGTGGGTAGTCTGCACTTCTCCTCCAGCTGAACGGTGACATCAGACCAGCCGTTCCCAGCCTGTGGGTGGGCAGGCAAGTCTCAAGTCTCGAGTTGTCCCAGTTTCTGCAGACAACAGGCAACTGTGCCTGAGCCTCAGCCTCATCCCCAGGTTTCTGCAGCTGCCATGGGGCATTCAGGCCTGCTGGGATTAGTAACTGGATCACAGCCTGAGAGCCAAGGCCCCAAATATAGAGCTGCCTGTGCCTACTGCGGAAGACCTAGGCACCAGCTGCTCCACCTCCTCAGACCTTATGTCATAGACAGGGAAACTGAGGCCTAGAAAGGGAGGTGGATTTTTCCACTGTTNCTTGGTGAGCCAGTGGGGACCAGACNGAAACTTCCCACATCAAGGGCTCATTCAGTCCCTGACTTGAAGCTTATTTCCCTCAATCTGTCTACTCTCCCTGGCCCACCCTGAACTACATGTCCCAGCTGATGACACTCTTACCTGATGGCCACATCACCTCCATCCAATCTATTCTCATACAACAGTCAAGAGGAGACTCATGTCACCCCTTGAATACACAGCTTCTTGTGTCACCCAGAATGAATGTAAAATTACATGNCCAAGAGCCACCTGGTTCCTCAAAGCCTTTTTTTTTCACATTGTGCTACACATGTGTTCACATATGCACATGCACACGTATGCATGTGATCACCACATACAGTCATGTACATGCATGGAAACGTGTGTTTATGCACACATATTCGCATACACGTACACACAACATACACATACACACAACATACACATAATTATGCACATCCATACAAGCACATGAAAATAGGCACACACATGCACACATTCATGAATACACATACATGCAGACAGTCATGTGCATATATGTAGATAGACACACACACATACAAACATAAATAACATGCGTGTGAACACATACACAGGCATAGACATGTGCGTTTGCATGGACATATACAGTTGTGGGCACATATGAATAAACATACACTCACACGCACACAAATAAGTACACATACACAATTGCACACATATACATACAAACAGATGCATGCACACAGTAAGAACCTGATTATGTTGGCCTCTTTGTTGTCTCTGGGAGGCCCTGCACCACTGGTGCCTATGTGTGTAGATACACATATGAATATGCCACCCTGTGTGTGTGTGTGTGTGTGTGTGTGTTGCATGAATGTGTGCATGTGTCCATGTTTTATGTGTATATGAGCATTTGTGTGTGCTATGTGCACGTATATGTGAATACATGTGCATATTTTGCATGTAAGTGTGTGCAGGTACACACGTCTGAGTCTTTGTGCCTGCTTCTCTTTCCTCGAATGCTTGTCCGGAACATCACCATGCCTAGCTCCCCTCCTGTCTCCTACGCTCCCCTCTTTAACCTACAATGGCTCCACTTATGACCATTTTGTCCCGCTTCTAACTCACCTCTTCGTTTTCATGAAAACTAATTCATACTCAGGTGTGAGAACAAGTTGCTTTTAGTCAAAGACAATTTTTATGTTTAAGCTTTAAAAGTGAAAACAAAACAAGCAAACAAAGAGTAGCTGGTGATGGCTTCTGTGCTCCTCCATAAGGTTGAGGACTGTCCTGAGCCCCTGGAACTGCACTCAATACCCAGCTATTACTCTGTGAGACAGTCTACGTGGCTTTTTGGATTGTGCCCGTCCTTGTCATCTCATTCCCCTCCCCCGCCCGCCATTTTCCCAAGATAAATCAGCCAGGTCAGCCACCACATTTTGGTGAAAAAGAAACAAGTTAGTCTTTTGACTTGACAAAGTCCGCCTTTCTAGGGGCAGAGGGGCCGGGGCAGTCAGGAGCATGTGGAATTGATGCTGTAGGGGCCAAGACAAGGCTNGTTTTGTGTTCTGGGACAAAGATAAAGTGTCCTGGCAAGATGGGGCCAGGGCCTTTCCAGCGCCAGCTCTGGCAGACGGGATTGGCTGGCAGCAGGACAACTCACCCCGTGTGACTGGATGGCCCAGCTTCCCACCACCTCCTCCCCTCTTNTGAGCAAACAATGGAGAGCGGTGAGACAGTCATGAAAGTAAGCTGTTCGNCCTTCCTGGCCACCTGGCATGCCCAGGCATGGGCATCCTCAGATCCTGCAGACTGGGACTTGCGGGTCAGGAGCCTTAATTTGCTGCTTCCATGGCTTTGGGAGAGGCAAAGCCAGCCTTGGTTCTAGGTCAGGTGACTTTGGACTCTCCGAGCCTCCGGCTACCATTGGNAAGACAGCACAGCTGCAGGACAATTCCAGCTGTACAGATTTGGTGACATGTTTCCAAATAACTGCGAGGCACATGCTGATGCAGAGAGGGCTCTCGGGCTTCAGGGTGCTGCTTTACATCTGGTGTCTCATCTGATTCTCANTGTCACCCCTGTGCAGGAAGCAGGGTGCTCATTTCTGTTGACTTAGAAACTGCCGCTCTGGGGAGTCTGGGGAGGAATGAGACTGGCATGGTGATGGTACAGGTTAACATCTGAGTAAGGTGGCAAAAATATCTCCATCATGGAAATATTTGAGAGTTGAGAGTGTGGGGCCACACCTCTGGCCCTGTGTACCTCTATCCCTTCTGCAGAAGATGCCCCTCCCCACTCCCAGCTAATGGACTTTGCCTTTTATGACAACCTAACCTAGAGGANGAGGAAATTCACTTTTCACTGGGAAATCTTGTATGCTGTTTATAAGTTTTTTCTATGTGGAAGATTTTGTTTTTTAATTTTGAATTTTGAGTTCGTTTCTCTGTGTAGCCCTGGCTGTCCTGGAACATGCTCTGTAGATCAGGCTGGCCTCGAACTCAAGAGATCCGCCTGCCTCTGCCTCCTGAGTTCTGGGATCAAAGGTGTGCATCACCACTGCCCTATGTGGAGGATTAAAAAGTGGGTGTGTTCGGCTCTATGACTTATTCACTGGACAGCTCTTTGTTGAANATCTGCTCTCCTGGTTGTCAGACACTGAGGAACAAGTCAGAAGAGGTCCTGGTCTCCGGGAGCTGATATTCAGTCCACAGCTCTGGATCCTAGTGGCACAGCAGGATCATTTGGNGGAATGTTGACCACTTTTGATGACTGTGNCCTATACTAGGGCCATGGGACTTTAAACAGTGATTCTANGNGCCAGCTTTGCTGAGAACTGGAGTGTGAGGAAGGAGAGAAATGAACGGCCACCTAGAAAAGGAAGTTAGCCTAGGGAAGGGAATCCATAAAAAATGGGGCTGATTCNACATAGTTCAGTCCATGGGGCCACTGGTGAGAAGCCTGTAGCAGGAGGGACACATAAAAGCTCCTGAATACACCATGGGAAATGAGAGGGCNTGGGCCCTGGCCATGGGAGAGCAAAGGCCAAAACGGGGAGAACGGGCTGGAGCGTGCTGATTAGTAAGGCGACATATTGCTGCAAAGTCACAGGTAGGCCACAAGGTCCAGACATGGCCTACAGTTCCCCAAGGCTGGAAGGAGCTCACACTGCTTCAAGGTCCATCCTGTCTTTACCCTGTGACCCAGATGGTGAGGAAGGCCTATGTCGGTATAATCAAAGGCTGATCCCCAGGACTCCTCCTACCCACCCGCCCCCAAACCAGCCCCAGCTCACAGAAGCCTGGGGTAGGGAGTAATGAGCAGGGAGAGATAAGCAGGGAGGTCAAGGCCTTTAGAAAGTCTATCCCTGCTATACAGCTGGGTNTNTCTGACTGGGTCCTTGAGAGGCCCAGAACTGGGGAGTGCTCTGGCCTCACNACTATGGTGTACAGGACCACGTGCCATGGTGAGTAGTCTGTAAGGAAGCCATGGGCTCCGAGCATGGCTTGAGTTCTGTAGCACCTTGCCCACCACAAATCCGGAGTCACCGACACTAAAGTGGTACCTTAGAAAAGTATTTGAGGGAGTTGAGGTAGAACTGTGTTCCAATAACACAGACCTTGTTCTTTTTTTCTGAGGAGCCTAGATGCTGTGGTCCATGTATTAAGAGTCTGCACTCAGATGCTGGGTCACGTTGTTAGAAGGGTGGGTTGCCTTGAAGTTTTAGATTGGAATGCTGGTAAGAGCTGTGTTTTAAAATGTTGAATTAAAATACGAATCTGTGTTCGCACATTCTGTTTGTAATAGGATTTTAGGGCATTATGCTAAAATATGTTATTGCATTGGAACGTAGTGTCACTGTGCTTTGTTAGTATGATGTGTGTAAACTTAAAATCAAGAAGATGCTCATGGAACTGTGGGAGTTTTGGCAGGAGCAGAGCGATGCCTGGCTTGATTGTCAGGGACAAGATTTGGTCTCGGTTTTGACAGTGGCTNCTCTGAACTTCGTCTTTGTGGACTCAGTATCCCCACTGAAATAGTAGGGGTTGCTAGGCAGTGTTGCCTGCAGGTCCTCTTTCCTTCTGTGTGGATCGGGCTCTGAGTATAGGACTGTCTGCCTCCTGAGAAGGAGAGGAGGCTCTTCACGGAGGAGATTGATCTTACCTGGGAACAATTGACTTTCTAGAGTAAATAGCTTCCCCACTGAAAGAAGAAGGCTAAGGATCGAGTGACCAGGTTGGGAGAACTGCAGACCTCATGGGTGAGAGTCTGGGGNGGCAGTCCGCTGCTCACACCTGGTCTGGGCAGGAACTCAGCTCTCCTCCAAACAGTCTGCATTGCCTCCCCTGCTGACNGCACTGCTGCCAAGCAAGAGGAGGAACTGCTGAATTCTGATCACCTAGGACCACACCCAAGGGCCTAGTGAGATCCTATGACTCTTGAGTTCTCCATTCCTGTGTGGGTCAGGCTCCTTCAGAACAGGCTTTGAACAAGTGGTTTGAGCAAAAATATCCTGGGCTTCCCCAACCAACTCTCACTGCTTCTCACTCACTGGAAACAAACGTAAGCCATGCCAAGGCAGCCTGGGAGTATCTACACACTCACAGAGGCTCTGCTGCCTGGGAGTATCCACACACTCACAGAGGCTCTGNGAGTATCCACACACTCACAGAGGCTCTGCTGCCTGGGAGTATCCACACACTCACAGAGGCTCTGTTGCCTGAGAGTATCCACACACACAGGCTCTGTTGCCTGAGAGTATCCACACACATAAGCTCTGTTGCCTGAGAGTATCCACACACTCACAGAGGCTTTGCTGCCTGGGAGTATCCACACACTCACAGAGGCTCTGCTGCCTGAGAGTATCACACACTCACAGAGGCTCTGCTAGATGGACACCTCAGCTTTGCATATTTCCAACTGCCCAGCAGCACAAGCAATCTGTCGCCCAAGACAATGAAGGACCAGCTAATGTCCATGAGATCNTGTCTTGATCAGTTTTGTAGTTAGAATACCTGANACAATTTGTCTGCATAGCTTATTTATACTAGGGTTCCAAAAGTGGGGGGAAGGCCAAGAATGTGAGATGAAGCTCTGCTTGGCTTCTTATGAAAGCTTGATGGTCCACCCATGGAGAAGGGAAGAAAGGGGGTGTGCCGGATAGCAGCACTACTTCAGGGCCTCCACATCAGCTTCTGCCTCCAGGTTCCTGCCCTTTTGAGTTGCGGTCCTGACTTCCCCTAAATGGACTGTAACTCTTACATATCCCCTGAATGGATTTGTAAACCCTGTCCTCCCCAAGTGGTTTTGGTCACGGTGTTTCAGCATAGCAATAGTGACCCTACCTAAGACAGGGCATCTATACAGAAGAGACAGGGCAAGGGAGGCCACTCTCTTCTTAATAAATAATCTGCTCTAACAGAAACTAACCCTCTCTTGTGGGAACTGCTCTAATCCTTTCAGGAAGCAGGGCCCAAACACCTCCTAGAGGCTCCATCACATCTCAGTANGTCACAATGGGGAATTTTGGTAGAAAGTTAACTTGAACTTTGGTAGCAAGCAGACCATAGCAGTGTTCTTGTGCAAGCTTCTTCCTGGCAGGCTTGGTATCTTTCACTGCAAAATGATGTAATGGCTTTGACCTCGTTGAACTAGAGACATACCTGCATAACATTTAGCTCAGTGCCTGTCAACTGACAAGGTCCCTGAGCCTGGAGAGGTTAAAGCTGTCCAGGCCCGGGTAGCCCCCATGTTCTTCTGTCTCATAGTTTGGAGAAAGAGACTCNTGCTTCATGGTCATCCTTAAATGAAATAAAAAGTCTAAGGAGAAAGGAACAGGAATCGGAACAGATTTTCTGTGGAAACTGGGACCAGACAGAATGGATTTTTGCAAATCAAGTCTCTTGATATTTTTTCTTAAATTTTATTTTTGAGATTATAATATAATTACAACATTTTCCCCTTCCCTTTTTTTCCTCCAGACCTTCCCAATATACCCTTCCCTGCTGTATTTCAAATTTATGGCCTCTTATTTTGTATATACATACATGTTCCTAAATATAACCTGTTGAGTCCATAGAATGTTATTTGTATGTATGTTTGCAGGGCTGACCATTTTGTACTGGGCAACCTCTCCCAGCTTTCCTCGATTGCTTTTCCCTATCTAATTTGGCATGTCCTTTGGTGTCATCCTTGTTTGGTACAGGTTTGGGCAGTTATGTTGGTGAGACTTCATGGGTGCATCTTCTGATAGTACTAGGAGACAGTCTGCTAGCAAATTCCCTAATCTTCTATCTCTTACAAACTTTCTGCTCCTCTTCTGCAATTTCTCTGAGCCTTAGGTGCAAGAGTGTTTTGTAGGTGTATCCAACTGGGACTGTACTCCATAACTATGCATTTTGATTGGTTGTGGATTTCTGTAGCAGTCTCCACCACTACAGACTTTTCCTTGACGAGGGGTCAAGTCTACATTTATCTGTGGGTATAAGGACAAATGTTTATAGATTGTTGTTAGGGATTATGATACTTCTGAGGGATGATGAGGACTTCAGAATCAGACCAGAGGCTAGGCTTGGCTCTGGGCCCAAGTAGCTTCATTGACGGGTGTACTAGTTAGGTTTTTATCACTGTGATAAAGCACTATGACCAGAAGCAACTTTGGGAGGAAAGCTTATTTCACCTTACAGCTTAGAGTCCATCATGAAGGGAAGTCAGGGCATGACCTTGGAGGCCGGGACCGGAAGAACATTGCTTACTGGCTTGCTTTCACTGGCTTGCTCAATTGTCTTATATACCTCAGTACCACCGGCCCAGGAATTGTACTGCCTACAGTGGACCAGGTCATTTTACATCAATCACTGTGGTGATATTATGTCCCCCAATATATTGTGTACCCTAATAAACTTATCTGGGGTCAGAGAACAGAACAGCCACTAGATAGACATAGAGGCCAGAAAATGGTGGCACACACACCTTTATTCCTATCACTTGGGAGGCAGAGATCCATCTGGATCTCTGTGAGTTCAAGGTCACATTGGAAACAGCCAGGCCTAGTGACACACACCTTTAATCCCAGGAAGTGATGGCANGAAGCAGAAAGGTATATAAGGCNTGAGGACCAGGAACTAGAGGCTTTTAGGCTTTTAGCAGCAGTTCAGCTGAGATCCATTCAGATGAGAACTCAGAGGCTTCCAGTTTGAGGAAACAAGATCAGCTGAGAAGTTGTCTAAGTGAGGTTGGCTGTGGCTTGTTCTGCTTCTCTGATCTCTCGGTTTTCACCCCAATATCTGGTTCTGGGTTATTTATATTAATAAGACCGTTTAAGATTCATCTTACAAATCACCAATCAAGAAACTGCCCCTTAGGCCAGTCTGCTGGGGGCATTTTCTCAGTTGAGGCTTCCTCTTCTCAGATGACTCTAGCTTGTGTCAAGTTGAAAAAAAAAACCAACCGCCACTGGCTGGTCTCTTTCCAGCTCGGCAGCCTAGTTATCTCATCTGTAAAATAAGTCCTAAAAGGGAACTTCATTTTTTTCTAGTGGGTGCAGTGAACTTTATTGATGGTATTCAAGAGAATAGGGCTCCCTAAGCCCCTCCCATTATTCTGGGGGTCTGATATGAAAACTGTAAGGGAGATGTTTAGTGTTGGGGGCTGAGTTGGGACAGAGAATCCTCAGCAACCAAAGACTTCTCTCTTGTTCTCATGTCCTTGCTGGGGTGGGTGNCCCAGGGCTCCTTACTCCTTGGAAGCCATGTAGGCCATGAGGTCCACCACTCTGTTGCTGTAGCTGTTTTCATTGTCATATTAGGAAATGAACTTTACAGAGTTGTCATTGAGAGCAATGCCATCCCTGGCATCAAAGGTGAAAGAGTAGACATCACTGTTAAAGTCGCAGAAGACAACTTGGTCCTCGGTGTAGCCCAGGATGCCCTTTAGTGGGCCCTTGGATGCCTACTTCATTACCTTCTTGGTGTCATCATACTTGTCAGCTTTCTCCAGGTGGCATGTCAGATCCGCTAGGGGTAAGAACATGGAAGGCCATGCCAGTGAGCTTCCCATTCAGCTCTGGGACAACCTTGCCCACAGCCTTGGCAGGACCAGTGGATGCAGGGATGATATTCTGGGCAATCCTATAGCCATCATGCCACAGCTTCCCAGAGGGGTCATCCACAGGCTTCTGAGTGGTAGTGATNGTGTGGACTGTGGTCATGAGTCCTTCCACAATGCCAGAGTTGTCATGGATGACCTTGGCCAGGGAAGCCAAGCAGTTGGTGGTGTAGGAAGCATTACTGACAATCTTGAGTGAGTTGCCATACTTCTCATGGTTCACACCCACCACAAACGTGGGGGCATCAGCAGAAGGGACAGAGATGATGACCCTTTTGGTCTCACCTTTCAAGTGGGTCCCCAGCCTTCTCCATGGTGGTGAAGACACCAGTAGACTCCACAACATACTCAGTACCAACATCACCCTATTTGATGTTAGCGGGATCTCACTCCTGGAAGATGGAGATGGTCTTCTCATTGATGATAAGCTTCCCATTCTCAGCCTTGACTGTGCCGTTGAACTTGCCATGGGTAGAGTCACACTGGAACGTGTAGACCATGTAGTTGAGGTCAATGAAGGGGTCATTGATGGCAACAATTTCCACTTTTCCAGACATGATGGCAATTTGGGTAACCAGGCACCCAATATGGTCAAATCTGTTCACTCTGACTTTACCATTGAGTCTTGGGGACGAGGCTGGTACTTCATGAGAAGATATAGCTGTCTCAGATGGAAACAGATACACAGATCCACAACTGGATGCCAGCCCGAACCCCAGGAGTCCAGTTGTTGTGAGAGAGGAAAAATTGTATGAACAAGGGACATGGAAATCATGACTGGAAAATGTACTGAGACGGCCAGCCAAACTAGTGGAAATGCACAAACTGTGGACCAATAGCAGTGGAG
>LZPO01055189.1:180507-192570 GCA_001675575.1 Neotoma lepida
TGAGAGTTTAATAGCAACAGATTGGCAGATCCCTGAGGGCTTTCGAAAGAGAGCCAAGGGAAGGCCTGGCTGAGGAAACCAAATCTGGCCCCGAGAAAGGGAAATGCTCTGGCTTCACAGGCTTCCTCCCTCCCAGGAAAGGAGATATGTTGTTTTTCTGGGCCTAACTGAGACGATATTTTTTCGGTCTATGCTTTTCAAATGGGAACCATTGAGAAAAATGAGGAAGCTTGGGCGTCAGGGAGGAATGTGATCATGGACTTGTTCCCTGTCGTGCGGTGAGTCAGTTTCCTCTGATACTGAAGTGTCAGCATTTTTAGTATGTCTTAGGTTAGACAGAGAATTCCAGAGTCAAGCTCATCTGGCCAGTGTCCTGACCCCACTGGCTCACAGTGTGAGGTTGTGAGGGCTGCTGCTCTTCTCTGAACCTGTTTTCTCATCTGTCCCACAGAGGTGACAATAGTCCTGAAACACTGGTTAGGATGAGCTACACAAAGTACTCAGCAGGGTTCCTGCTCATTGTAAGTACTTCCTGTTGACATTTCTAATGATATTATGATTATTGGGATAGCTCTACTCTTTTTTTTTCTTTTCCTATTTTTATTGATTCTTTGGGAATTTCACGCAACGCACCCCAATCCCACTCATCTCCCAGTCCCTCCATATCCACCTCTCACTCTGGTAGTGCTCCCCCGAAAGAAAAGCTTAAAAAGAATAAAAATAAGATAAAAATAAACAAAAATAAAAAGAGAAAGAAAGAAAAACACTTCTCCCCTCCTCCTTTCCTACCTCTTCATCCCCTCTTCATTCATCTTAGTGCCATTGGGAGCTGCTGTGTATCATGCAGCATACCCTTGTGTCCAGTGTTCATTGTGTGATGAGTTGTTGGTCAGGTTCAAGGCTTTGGTATACCATCACTGCTGGACCCCCACTGACACTCATCTCCAATATCCTGCTGTTGCCCTGGGTCATGGAAATCCTGCAGCTATGGTTCCACAGGATAAATCCCTTCATACCTTCCAGCAGATCATAGATGGGGTAGATGTTGGGGTGGGCCAATTCTAAGCCCTGGATGTGTGCCTGGGTAGTAGCTGAGTAGGTCAGTCCAGGCCGCTAGGACCACTCCTCTCAGGTGAGGGGTGGAGCCAGCTCTCCNAGGCCCATGGTGAGGGGTGGGGAAAGCTTTCCCAAGTGTGGAGGGCCAGCTCTCCTATTAGGGGCGGGGCCAGCTTTCTGGTGCAGGGGTCATTAGGGCCCATTATCCCAGGGCCAAGAGGTTCAGGGTCAGCTCTCCTGCGTGTGGGGGAGCAGGCCACTCTGGGCCAGTGAGGGTTGGGCCCAGTTCAGCAGGGCCCTCATACTTCAACACATATTTTGCATGGGCCCCTGTGGTAAAATGGGCAACAGACATCTACACAGACCCCAGTTACCGCAGTACTACAGACCCAGATGTGATCGTCGGCAGCAGCTTTGAGCTGGATGTCACCATGGCCCCGGGTGACAGTGCAGGCCTCTCAGATCCAGATGGGCTCAGCAGCAGTGGTGATCCCTGGGCTCCAACCTGGCTCCATGAGGTGGTTCAGACCCCAGGAGGTCAATTGGCCCGATGGTAACAGGAGCCACAGACCTCAACAAAGACTCTGCCCGTGGCAGGGCCACAGACTCAGAAATGGCCCCAAGCCACAGCTTGTGCCAGGGCATCAGTATGACCCTGGGGGGCAGTGCTGGCCACCCTGATTGAGGGCACCAAGATGGCTCAGGTATCAGCTGGGGCATCTGCTCTGCCTTGGGTAGTGANCAGAGCCTCAGACATTGATGCAGACCCTGGCTACAGTGGGGCCACAGACACAGGCATAGCCCTAGGCCTCAGTTCAGGCCCTGACAACACCATGGCCATAGGTGGCAGCGCAAACCACTGAGGTTGGCATGATCCCGGCAGCACCATGTCCTTCAGACTCCAAAATGGCCACAGGTGGTAGCCCAGAGGTGGGGGTGGGGTAGGGTTCTTGTTGGCAACATGGACCATAAACATCACCATAGAGCCAGGTTTTGGTAGAACCACGGATCCAGACATGGTCTTGGGCGGCATCCCTGGCCTGGATATCACCATGGTCCCAGGTGGCTGTACAGGCCATTCAGATCTGCATTGCCCCAGTGGCAAGGTGGCCCTGGAATAACAGCATGACCTCAGGTGGTAGCCCATATCTTGGGCATCTGTCTGGCCTTCGATGATACCAGGCGCCATGGATATCAACACAGACCATGGCTGCAGCAGGGTCACAGACTCAGACATGGCCCCAGGCTGCAGCTCAGGCCCAGGGTCACTATGGCCCTGGGTTGCTGCTGCACAAGGTACTCAGATCTGCATGGCCATGGTGGTCACATGACCTTTGGACACCAACATGGCCTCAGGTTTCAGTTCAGACTCTGGGTTTCTACATTGCACCCATAACAGGAACCACNGATATTGGCAGAGTCCTTGGCTGTGCTAAGGCCACAAACTCTGGCATGGCCCTCAGCTGTAGCCTGGGCCCTGACATCTCCATGGCCCCAGGTGGTAGCTCTACTTTTTAACAAGGGATCCTGTACTTCGTTTGAGACACCTTCAGAGCCCCAGACTCCAGCTTGATTCTGTGTCCAAGAATGTCAGATAGATCCCTTCTTCCTGTTCCCTCCATCTTAGTCCTAGAGTTCACCTGTTTCCGGACTCTGAAGGGTGTCCTAAGTCAAAATGCAAATGTCAGGGGTGAAAGCAAAGGATGGTAACAGGAAGAACAGGGAGAGCTGGCACTCATGCTTCATAGGCAGATGACAATGTCCTTAAGGTTGGCTTGGAGTTGCATGTGCCATGGTGACAGGAACTTTGCAGTATTCAGAGTCTGATTGTAAGCTGCTGACCCCAGGGCATGGGAGGAGAGTTTGTCCCTAGCTTCCCCATCCCCCTGCCAGGAGGGAGGCAGGACCAGAGGCTGCTGCCTCTGAAGGCTCTGTCATAAAGCACACGGTGGTAGGTTACTGGTTACCACATAAGCCAAGCCCTTGATCTGCATGTTTGAGGAAACCCTTTGTTCCTTTCAAATCTCTATTCACTCAGCTGGCTGGTACAGTGACTGGAACAGTCAGGTTTTTTTTTTTTTTCTTCTTTCTTCCTTTTCTCTTTGGATTTTTAAAAATAACTGGCTTGTGAGTTCAGACAGAATTGGGTTCCAGGCTTGGTTCAGGGCCAAGGACTTCTGCATCCTTTTAACCCCCTCCAAGGCCCAGTAAAGAGGGAGAACCTGAAGACTAATGGGGGCAGGGTAGGACATAGGGAGGTGCCCTTTAGCTGAGGGTCTAATACAGTGAGACTGACTGCATAGCAAACAGGGTGTATACACCCTATGACAACAGGGAAGGCTTCGACAGACACAGGTGGTGAATGAGCTTACCATCTACAATAAAGTAGGAAAAATAGTTTATTGAGTATACTGCAAGAGGGCAGCAGTCTGAGGCACAATTAGAGTCCTGCCTATAACATAATGTTGGAGCAATGTCTCCATTTCAGAGAAACACTTTCAGTTAGGATAAGTGTCTTGTGTGCAATTTTCTAGCACGTAATTCATAACATGCAAAAGGAATATAGTTCAGATTGGCTGGTGTACAGTCTAGGANGTTAACATGAGTTGCTGCACACATAATTTCTAGTTTTGCAATCTCTGGCATGCAAATAAGGTCTATGCAAATCGTGGCCATGCAAATATGGGCAGCCCTGGCTGATTAAGGTTCCATCCCAGCCAAAGGTTTCGGTTGTAGGGCACTTGGCTCTATAGTATGCAACATTCCAAGACTAGCAGTTAGGGATTCCTGGAACATGCTCGTGAAGATTCCTTAATTGAGATTAGGCCTTTTTCTGGTCTCCTATTAATGGCCCTCCATCCACAAAAGACACAGAAAGAGTGATGGGGATTCCTATGCTGTCTGAACTCCAGGTACCCCATCTCTTTCTGGAGCTCGATTTTCTTTGCTATAAAACCAGAGGCCCTGAGAGACATGGCTGCTTTGTTGGGTCATGCCTGACATTGTTACTCACTTTTCCTCATGCACTTTGGATTCTCAGATCTCTGAGAATGCTTTTCAATTACAGTGCTCCAGTTATCACTATCAGTTGTATTCGGCCTTCAAAATGAGACCTTTCTCCCATCCTGAGACAAGATCATCTCCAAGGGACCAACAGGAAGTGAGTATGCAGTAAATATTTGTTGAATGAATGGACAGTTGTTGTTAGCTTTTATTTCATGCCAGGGCTGTTTTAAGAACGGTTTTAACAGGGAACAACAAAAGTTATTGACCTTAATATAATATAGATGGGAGATGGGCAGCAAGCAAGTAAGGAAAAAAAAATACATCGCATGCTAGGTAATGAGCAGTTCTAACAAGTGAGCAAACATAATGCAAAAGAAAGTGTCGTTGGTCAGGGCACGTTGCAGATAAGAAATCAGGAAAAGCCCTCTAAGGCAAGAACATGGGAAAACAGAAGTCAACAAATTGAGGGTCTCTTGGGAGCCCTCTAGATTTTTAGTCTAACTTGGTCTGACTGTAAGATTTCAATCTTTTAAGAAAGATCCTAGAGGTCTAGAAAAGATTATTTACTTTTCTATTGCTGTTACAAAGCACCATGACTAAGTCAACTTGTACAATAAAGCATTTTATTGGCAGCTCAGAGTTCCAGAGGACTGGAGTCCATGANCACCATGGTGGGAGCGCAGCGCTGGGGCAGAAGCTAAAAGCTCACATCTGATCTGCAAGCACGAGGCACAGAGAGAGGGAGAGGGAGAGGGGGAGGGAGAGGGAGAGGGAGAGGGGGAGGGTTTTGAAGCCTCAGTTTCCACTCCCAGTGACAAACTTCTCCCAATAAGACTACATCTTCTAATCCTTCCCAAACAGTTTCACCAACTGCAGACCAAGCGTTCAAATACATGAGCCTATGGAGACCACTCTCATTCAAACCACCACACCTAGGATCTAGGAATCTACAACAAAATTATAGATTTCCACTGCTCCCATATTGCATGACTATGATGATTACACTGGTTTTTGTAACCCTGAGATTCTAATATTCACTGGAGCATCATCAATGCTTAAATACACCAGGAAACATGGTCTATCCTCTTCCCCTTACACCCAGGAGATAGGTTTTTAAAATACAGTTTATTTTCTATTTTAAAAAATAGATTAAGAAAAAAAAACAGTCAAAAACATCCATTCCAATTCTAAGTGTCATAGTAAAGTGTCAGCAGCACAGAGAGGTCTTTGTGTTCACAGATAAGCCTGGAATGTTGGCACATGGGGTTGTTCCCTCAAGAGTAGGATTAGTATACCTGTTACTCACCCAGAAGGCTGGGAGTGAAGGAGCATTCTAGCCCACTGTCCTTTGTGCTATCTGTGTGGCTGGAGGCCACACTATCTCCCAGACCCTCATCATAAGCTTGTTTTATTGTTGTTGTTTCTTCTATTTTTCAGTCAATCTATAGAACCTATCTTTATGGAAGGTGTCACATGTACTTTACAAAGAGTATCGGTGTAATCGCCTCTGATCTTTATTTAGCTTACTTTATTCCTCAAGAAGATCTATGTATGCTTTATTGTGAACACTGGGTTTAGTTAATTATCACCAAGAAAATTTCACCAAATTGTACTGTGCTTAAATACACTTAAAATAAACCACTTGGGGTCAGACGCCCAAGGTTTGAACCAACCCTGGCTACTTAGTCATGTTAAACAGAATTGCCTTCTTGCCTCCCCCAGATCATCACTCTGCTGGACATGGAGGTTGCAGAGACCCCACAACCAGGAGAAAGTAAGAAAATGTTTCTTTTTCAGAAGCTAAGGATAGGAATTCAGTCCTCTCACCCAATGAGTTTCAACCGTAGAGAGAGTGAAATAACATGAGTTCTTCTCAGTCTTCCGAGCAAAGGATTTTATACAATTATTGAGATGTCTTTTAGCAAAATATTCAGAGACTTCATACAAGTGACTGTAAAATCCTTCGTTTCCTGAACAAGGAACCATAGACGTTGCCAACAGGAGAGGCATAGGAGCTAATGTGAAAAGAGCCCATGAAGAGGGGAACAAAATCCCTGTCAAATTATTTTGCAGTCTCCACTGCAGTGATGTACTGCTTGGATCCCCTCCAAGAGGACCATAAAGAGGAAGATCCTCTGGACACATCTCAGCTGGGGGCTACTGCTCCTACATTTAATGAGACTGATTTAGATACGTATGCTGCCTCCCCTTTCAAACACCTCAGTTTTATAACCATGTAAACAAATATTCATTCTCATTAATCTGATTGAGAAATTCTGTCTATGCTGCCTCACTTCCAGAGACCACTTATAGAAGATGAGGGACATAATCAACAGGAAAATGATTGGATCGAACCTCTCACCATGTCAGCTCTTACGATGNCTGTGATTTTAAATCCTCAAGACCCAAATGTGTGTCAACATTACNAATTTACTTTTGAGTACTCAAAGAATTTCAGAAAATCCATTGCTGCCAATGGCATGCATGCTCTATTTACTGATACGATATGGGAAAATTTAAGCAGGAATATTGTTACTCCTTGGGACAAAAAGCAAGTACGTAAAGCTTCCGCCCAGGACAATACTTGATGTGGAAAGCAAAATAGTANGATGACTGTGATGAGCAGGCAGAAAGAAACCANAGCAATAATGTCCCTACTAATTTGACATGCTTTGGGGAGAGGGACAATATAGTGATGCTCTACTACAGATAAATGGTTTGGCCCAGTGTTTTGACCAAGGACACCTCTGTGCACTACAAGCCNGGAGAACTACTCCTGATCGTGGAGAAACTGAAGACTCTCTGGCCACCAAAACAGAAGGTCAATGAGNCTCAGCCCGAGTTTCCTACTCAAGTTAAGAGGCTATCGGACAGAAAGTAACTCANGGGGAGCTGCAGGTACCCTGATCAGGCAGCTCAAGTTTGATAGTGTAGCGCTGCCACAGCACCAGTAAGATATGGTGATTTTTCTAATTGGGTAACAGTCACTCAAGATGTCNGCAGCTGTCTCCTGTTGCATCAGTCACTGCAGTAGTTATTCAAAAAACTTTTCAAAGGGGACCTTGCTTTGAATGCGGGGATAAAGGACATTGAAAAAATTAGTCCAAAAAAAAAAAAATTTGGTAATCCAACCCCTTGCTTTTGCCCATGATGTCAAAGAGGAAAACATTGGGCTAAGGAATGTTAATCCAAATTTGACAAGGGTGGTAAGCCTTTAAACTCCCAAGGGGGCAATCCCCAGCCCTAAAATCAAGGGCAAAATTGACCCAGACAATCAAAAATGAACCATACTCAAAAGCAGTATCCAATCATTCAGGATCTAGTGCAAAGGGATTAAATCTCTTAGCTCTAAGGACAAGACCTGTATCTGAGGATGGATGTCCTATGTTGACCTTATACATGGAAAACTACTCCATTAAAAGCATTCTAGATACTGGGGCAGTTTTTCAGTTACTATCAAGAACAGGGCCCCCACATTGCCAATGTCTAGAGGCCCATGTTTACAAGGTGTTGGCGGCCAACAGAATTATTTAAAAAGTACTAATGTCTTCAATTGGACNGATGAAGTTTGTTCCTCTGTGCAGCCTTATATTGTCTCAGGATTTTCATATAATCTGTGGGGAAGAGATATATTGTAACAAATACAAGCAGTGCTTACCATTGCTACAATGAATCATCTGATAATTATAATACAAGGAAGTATACCCCCCCACTAATTGGGGTCATTGATCAAGGGCCGTCCATACAGCTTTTAAAAATACAATGGGTCTCTGATGACCCAGTATGGATTGATCAATGGCCCCTTCATGGGGAAAAATAAAACAGGCCCAACTTCTAGTGCAGGAACAATTACAGCTAGGACACAGAACCTTTAGTCAGTCCCTGGAATTCCCCTATTTTTGTAATTTATAATAAGGCAAAGAATAAACTTCCACCGTCACATGATCTCAGGGGCATAAATGCTACCATGGAAACAGTGGAGGCCTCCAGTAAGGGCTCCCGACTCCTACTATGATTCCTCAAGGACACTCAATGTTATACTTGACTTAAAAGATGGCTTTTTCTCTATTCCTTTACATCCTGGTAATAAGGAGTGTTTTGCATTCTGTCTTCCTACTTTAAACAATCAACAACCAATGACCTGATATCAGTGGAAAGCTTTACCACAGGGATGAAAACTAGCCCCACTGTGTACCAATATCATGTACATAAAGCACTTAGGCCGGTGCTGATTGAGTTTCCCAAGCTATTGGTCATTCATTATATGGATGACATTCTGCTCTCCTGCTCATCTGATCAGTACTTAAATGAGGGCTTAACTTTTATGTCAAGTAAAAAGTGAACAAAATTTGAACANAGTTCCAGATAAAATGAAAAGCAATCACTTTATAATTATTTAGGATATTATTATGCGACAATAATATCCACCATCCTCTGCTTAGAGCTTCTCAAACAATGTTCCCTCAATTACTTACAAAACCTTTTGGGCCGCATCAGTTTGGTTCGTCCTCATCTGCCCATCATTACTAAAGCTTTGACTGTGGCCTTTGTTACTTCCCAGAGACTGTCAGTTAAACTTTACAAGAAACATAACACCTGAAGCAGAGGGAGTTATTAGTTTATTAAATAATGTGGCTGCATGGTCTGGGGATGGAGAGACAGCTCAGGGGTCAAGAGCACTTATTGTTCTTCCAGTTCCAGAGGACTGGAATTTGGTTCCTAGCACTCATGTCAGACAGCTCACAACAACCTTTAACTCCAGTCCAGGAATCCAATGCCTCCTGGCCTATTACACATAAGTAAAAATAAATCTTTAAAAGGTATAGTGCAGTCTAGAAATATAGACTGTCTACTAATACCTAAAAGTCAAAGGTATGTTAACTGGGGGAAAAGATCATTGCATAAGGTAAATAAGTAAATGCATACAAACTTCTGAAAGACTGGANTCAAAATTGTAAGGTAAGAAGTAAATGTTTCCTAAGATTAATAGCAGGAATTATGAAATAAGATCTCATCGAGCCCCATAAAAATCTTGTGAAGTNAAGGTCAGTTTCCAAGTGAGGTTTTAGTACAACTTGTTCCAGATCAGAGGCTAAAAACTGCNAACCTCTTCCCATACCTCCTTCCTTTTCTGGTGCTGGGGATTGAACCCAGGGCCTTATGTCTGCCAAGCATGAGCTCTACCACTGAGCTATATCCCCAGACCCATCACTGCTTTCTATTCTCTTCCTTTTTAGAACTTAGCAATTCAATTCAATATGATGTTTGTGTGTTATGGGGTGTGTAAAGGTGAATAGTTAAGAAAACTAAAGGCAAAGACTTGACCAATAGGCATTTGAATTCTTTTAATTACAAAATAAATAAAAAAGTAATGTCTAAACTTTCATAAAAAATAATGTTGCTGTAAAGTGGTAGCTCATAGAATTAATCCCTTACTTCCTTATCAATGACTCGTCCTTCCTTCCTCCTCCTCATCTACTGGAATTATATATCAACAAGGTAATGGTATTATAGAAATTTATGCATGTCATAATTATCTGTTACTCCTTATTTACAAGAAATTATAGACTTGATAATGGTGGGAAAGACACTTCTTAAACAACTTACTGGTAAAGAGCCTACAGAAGTCACTGTGCTATTAAATAAAATGCAGGTTGATTATTTGTTTCACACTGATAATAATTGGCAGGTAATATTAGCATGTTACTCTGGATCTATAGATAATCATTATTCCAAAGATCCCCTTTTAAGATAGTTTTGAAAATACGCCATGAGTATTACCTAAAATAACAACTAATAAATCCTATAGAGATCTCATTTGATGCTTTTACAGAATGCACTTCAAAAGGACAAGGAATTTATGTTTTATATACAAATTCCACATCCTTCACAAAAAATATTGAACCCCACCTTAGTTGTCTGAACTCACTGAAATCAATCAGCTTTTATTAGATGTTTCTCAGCCATTGACTTTTGTAACTGTCTCTGTGTATTGTGCTCAAACTATTTCTCTTTTAGAAACTGCAAGACTTAAACCCAAGGCCACTACTAATGTTATTTCATAATTATTTCTCTCCCTTCAGATGTCTATATGATAATGAACTGAACCTTTTTCATAATTCATATTCCTGCTCATTCTAATTTGCCAGGTCCGTTAGCATCCATTAATGCTCAAGATGGTGTGCTGGCTGCCTCCTTGCCCCTAGTACTTTCTTTACAAGCCACTCAAAAATCTCAAGAACTTCTTCATCAAAATGAGAAATTGTTACAAGTCCAATTCTCTTCGCTCGTGAACAGGCACAGCGGATCATTTGTTCCTTCCTTTTTNCTCTTTCACCCTACTGCCCTCTGCTGGCGTAATNAATCCTCAAGGATTGAAATCCAATGTCATTTGGCAAACAGATATCTCAGAATTTTGAAATTCAAAATATGTTCTTGTAACAGTTGATAGTTTTTCTAATATGATTGTTGCTTCTGCTCACAAGGGTGAAAGCATATTGGATGCCATCAATCATTTACTATACACTGTTTCCTTTCTGGGACTCCCATTACAACTACAAACTGATAATAGTCCTGTTCTACTAGCAAGTGCTTTAAGGAATTTTGCAATATATGGGATATTAATCATGTTGCTGAAATCCCTTACAATCCACAGGGTCAAGCTATTGTGGAATGACACCATCTAACAGTTAAATGGCAAATTTAAAAAAAATTATACACCCACCTAAATCCCTACATACTATGCTACATTTAGCCATGTTTACTTAAAGTTTTTCACTTTAAAGGATAATGCTTCTTTTGCTGCCCCCAAACTTTTTGCCCTAAAGGAGACACAGCCTAAAGTGTTTGTTAAATGAAAATATNTAGAAACTAATCAATGGAAATGACCAGTTCTTCTAACATCAGNGTGAGGCTACACTTCTGTTTTTCCAGAAAATGAATGAGGTCCCAGATGTCTCCAGCTCCAGTACACCTGACCAGGACAGCCCTGACTTGGGGAGACATTAGGACTTNAACTCATCAAGTCAAGACCTTGGGAAGACAACAGGGCACAATACTACTGACCCCAAAATGATGCTGTCATATTTACTAACTACATTACATGTTAATTCTCAGCTTGTCAATATAAAATCCAAACATCAGTGGGGAGAAAAGACATGCCCTAATAGGAGACAGGATGATGCTGTTTTGCCACACTGAGGATTGTTTTTATGCTTTTTTTATTACCAGTACTAGTCACGATTACTAGAATGCAAAGAGAGCTTTCAAAAATGGCCTGTATGATTAGTAAAATTACTAACATTACGGCAAACATATCAGCAGAAATTTACCAAGAAATGGGTGGGTTGAGAACCACAGTTTTACAAACTAGAGCTTGTTGTGGGGTATTTGTACACTGTGAAGGTGTATTGCTGTGGTTGGTGTAATGAAAAGCTGAATGGCCAAGAGCTAGGCAGGAGAGATAGGTGGGATTTCTGGGTAGAGAAAGGAAGGGGGAGGAATGTAGGTGCACAGGAGACGCCAGGAGACACGGAGAGGAAACAGGAGGTGCAAGATGAAGAGAGGTAACACCACCTGACAGAATGTAGATTAATATAAACGGGTTAATTTAAGTTATAAGAGCTAGTTAGGAACAAGCCTAAGCTATAGGCCGAGATTTCATAATTAATAAGTCTCTGTGTCATTATTTGGGAGCTGGCTGGTGGGACAGAAAAAGACTCATTACAAGAGCTACTACTGTACATTATTTGTTGCTCAAGCATAATNTTGGTTGTCATCAATTTCTTGGCATGTGTTGCTTTAATGTGGCAGATTTTTCTCATTCTATTGATGATCAAATTAATGATTTGCATAAAGAGATAAACAAAATCTCTCAAGTGACCTTTGAATGGCCATCATGGTTAAGATGGCTTTCCCCTTGGTCCTCTGCTAGCTATTCTTATAATTCTGTTATGCTCACTTATAATAGTTAGACTAGCCATGCAGGTGATGTATATAACC
>LZPO01055189.1:221523-234824 GCA_001675575.1 Neotoma lepida
TCTACTTTTCTGGAAATGTCACATCTGTCTATGCCATTCAGCTCCCACAGTCAAGTACTTAAGCTTCAGTGATGTCTGAGAGCCCAGGCCTGTGGCTTTATCATGTATGTCCCTCTTCTGCTTGTCCTCTTTCTAGCTCTTGAAGCTTTTGTGTGAACTTTACAGTTGAATGGATCAGTGTCAAACTGTAGGATCAGTGTGGCCAATGCGTATCTATGTGACCCCAGGTAAACAATTCCCTTTTTAATTTGTTTCATCTATGCCAAGGCTTCCCTTTCTTGGCTCCTGCATGGCATCTGAACACTGGGACACAGTTGAGCTTCTGCTGTGATTACACCAAGTTTACATAGAGCCTGTCCCAGAGCTGGGCTGANAGCAAGACAATATTAAAAATCAGAGATGTAGAGGCAGCTTTCTTTGTTGTTATGGGTGTATAGAAAGGCATATATAGATTTCTGTAAGTTGATTTTGTATTCTGTCACTTTTCTGAAATTGCTGACAATTTCTAGAATCTTCCTGATGGAATTTGGGATTAGTTATGTATACATGTAATAAATCATATAAATGGACTTCAAGACAAAACTCAGATGTTCATCCCAATAGGTGAGGAAGAGGCCCTGACAATATTCACCATGCCCTCATATTAATCACAGAAGGACTTCATCATTACATATCTTCTGCAAATAGGGATAATTCAACTGCTTTTCTGACTTGAACCCCACTTAATTTTGTCCCCTGTTTTATTTCTCTAGCTAGTGCTCCAAGCACTACATNGCAAGAGTGGGGAGAGTGAACAGCCTTGTCGCTCCTGAGTGTAACAGGATTGCTTCAAGTTCTTCTCCATTTAAGATGATGTTGGCTGTGGGTTTGTCACATGTGGCCTTTATTTTTGTTGATGTAAGTCTCCTGATGTCCTTCTACAACTTGTATCATGAACGCACATTGAATTTTTGCCAAACACCTTTTTGTCATCTATAGAGACGAGCATTTAATTTTTGTCTTGACATCCATATGATTTATTAAATGTATTGAGTTACTTATCAATCCTTGCATCTCCAGGAGAAAGCCAACTTGATAGTGGATGACGATTTTTTAAATGCATACGCATGTTCAGTTTGCAATTAGTTTGTTGAAGTTTTTGTATCTATGTTCATCATGGACATTGGACTGTAGTTTTCCTTATTGTTGTATCTTTGCCTGGTTTGTATGTAGAGTTACATTGGCTTTGTAGAAAGGGATTGGAAGTGTTACTTCCATTTCTATTTTTAGGAGAATAACTTCCTAAATTAATAAATAATTTAGGAAGTGTTGTGGTAGATATTTGACAGTCTTGTACAATTCTCCCGTGAATGTGTCTTGGCCTGGATTGTTTTTTTGTCAGTTTTTATATTTATTTTTATTGCTGTTTCCATCTCCTTATTATGGGTCTAGTTAAGTTGTTGATCTCTTCTTGNTTTTTCTTTGGTGGTTTGGGAGAATCTAGAAATTTGTTTATTTTCTTACATAATGGAGTATAGATTTTGAAGGTATCCCTTTATGATTTTCTAAATCTCTTTGGTGTCTATTATGCTTTCCCATTCATATCTGGTTCTGTTGTGTTATCTCTTTTCCTCTCAGTTCATTGGGCTAGGGGTTTGTCAATCTTTATCTTCTCAAAGAACTACTTCTCTCTCAGATCTGTTAATCTTTGTACTGTTTTATTTATTTCTTCTTTGATATCTAAAAATTTTAAGTAAACTTTATTATACAACTCTTACAAAAAAAAACCCTACACACCAAAGTTAACCAGATCCAACATCTAGACAGCTCAATGAACTTCTATACAGTTAGACTATCCATTTGGAATGGAAGTTGTGTAGCTTCAGTGGACTTTACACTTTCACTACTGAATATATTTTATACACTTATCTACCATCAAAATAAGAAAATCCAGGACAGAGGTGGAACTAAAACAATTAACTTTATATCCTATTTCATAATTCATATCCATCACCTGTATTCAGTTCTTTCTCTTTTCCTTATAAGCCTTTCTTGTTCTCTTTTCTACTTTGTTTACCAATATGCATATGTTATCGTTTAGAATCCACATATGAGAGGGAATATGCAGTTTTTTCTATCTGAGATTTTGTGATCTCACTTGAGATTATATATGAGATTTCCATTCATTTTCCTTCAAATTCTGTGATTTCATTTTTCTTCAAAGCTGAATAGTGTGTGTGTGTGTGTGTGTGTGTGTGTGTGTGTGTGTGTGTGTGTGTGTAGCCCAAATTTTCATTATCTATTCACTGTTGAAACCCAGCAGGAAAAGACTGTGGAAGCTACAGAATTAGGCCTGCACATGTAGAAAGCAATGTTGTAGTCATGTAGTAGACCTGTTTTCTTAAGCCTCCTAAAGTCTTGCTGCCTGAGGCAGCCAAAGAGCAGTACAGCTGAATCATATGGTTGAGGTCTTTGGCATGTGCACACTCTCTTCTCAGGTCCAAAATGACACTACTGTGTCCTCTTCTATAGATGGATTTTATTCATTCCTCAGTTTTCCTGTTTTTGTTTTGTTTTGTTGGTTTTTTGAGACAAGGTTTCTCTGTATAGCTCTGGTTATCCTGGAACTCTCTGTGTAGACCAGGCTGGCCTTGAACTCACAGAGATCAGCCTGCCTCTGCCTCCTGAGNGCAGGATTTAACTTCATGCACCATTACTATCCATAGTTTTTTTGTTTTAGCTCAAAATGTCCTTTTCGATCACCCCTTTAGGATGGCTCCTCNTTTTTCTGTCTCTGCACATGTTGACTTTCCTGAGGACATTCATTCCCACATAGTAATCATGTTTTATTTGCTGCTTGCTCATTATGGTCCATTTGCATTTTCCTCAAAGTCAGATATCATGGGTACGATATTCTCCCTTGATCATGGGTACAGGGGAATACATTTTGACTTGAGTGAGCCATTGCTCTAAATTTCTGAAAATGTGACCTCAGGAGAAAGGACAATTTTCATTACTCATGGGACAGGCATTGGTAGGGTTCACATACTGTTGTATAATGGTTCCTCCAACACTGAGAAGGTAGTCACAACTGTTTTTTGCTTGTTTGTTTGNTTGTTTGTTTGTTTGTTTTTCTAGCTGGGAAGCCTTTTATCTCTCTGAAGGGCCCAGTTCAGAGGACAACCACTTTTAATTCAGTGCCTTTTATCTGCACTGCTGGCCTTTTCAGCTCCAGGAACCTCAGTGTTAACTGGTTGAAGGACAATGGTAAACATCCCGCTTCAGCCCCACAATTGGTGCCTATCAGCAAAGACATTTACTATGTCACAAGCAAGACATTGGTGGCATTGGCCAAACAAGATATCTCTTCTCAGATCACCTGTGAAGTCACCCATGGGGACCTCGATGAGCCCCTAAAAATGACCATCAATCTTTCTCAAGTGCTCCTAGGTGAGTGAAATATGTGGTGGGGCCACANTGGTAGTGTGGAGGTTTTGTCCAAAGACCCATTNTACAAATGNGGAATAGAAATTGATCACTGCCAGCCTAGAACACATGAATATGCANTAAAAGTACAGNTTCTATGGGCTGGCCAGCTGGGCTTTGATCTTAACTCTTTCATTTCATAGGCTGCAGAATATTGGCCATGTGTCTTAAATAATCTGTGCTAGAGTTTTCTTAAAAATTTGGAATAAAACCAACACCTACTTTGTAAGTGTCTTCTGAAGACTAAACCAGTTGATCCTTCTAAAATATCAAGAACCCTGCCTAACACACTCTAAGTTGTTTACGAATGTTTCACTTGCTATTGAATGGACCTAGCATCCCTCTCTAAACATATTTGTCCTATTTATATCATTGCTAATGTTTAAAAGTTTCTAAATATTTATTATTAGCTGGAGCTTGTGGCATAAGGCATGTAATCTCAGCTCCTTGGGGAACAGGCAGGGATATAATAAGTTCCAGTCCTGAAAGGGTTAAGATTGAGTTCAAGGCCAGCCTGGACAACTTAGTGAAATCAAATAAAATAAGTGAAAAANGGGGCTGAGGATATACTTCAGTGGTGGAGTACTTGTCTTCTATGCATAAAATCCTGAGTTCTGGGAAATCTCCGAAATTGTGTAAAATATTATTCACTCAATAAACAATGAACAGCTACTGTGTGCCAGGCACTGTTGTAGGTGTTGTGATTATAGAGTTCATGTTCTTGTGGGTCAATTCATTTTAATAATTCCTATAATTATATGTTATGATATGAAATATTTAACTCTGACCATATTAAGATACCCATGTATTTCCAGCTATGTTTCATGAATATTTATAGTTGTCCTCTTCTGTCTTACATGAAACATATACAATGTTGTTTAATTAAAAACAGAGTGAAGTGCTGAACTCTCTTCACTGTGAACCCACAGCAACTGTACAAGAATTGCTCAAGATCAAGCCACATGACATTCCAGCATGAAATGGAGGTCCTCATGNACTCCTGTCCCTAGCTGTGGACCTTCTGACAGCTTGTAGTCTCTGTAGGAATGAGAGGGGTTTGTTTAAGGGTGTGGCCCTGGTAGGTCAAACGTGCTNCTGTGTTCTAAGCCCACGAGTATAGCAACATCACAGATTCGACTGGCTGGATTATAGAAAAGAAAAGAGGGGCTGAAGGGATGGCTTAGTGGAGGGAAAAGGATCAGGAACTCAAGGTCATCCCTGGTTACATAGTGAGTTCAGGGTCATCTTGGAATTTTCCAATCAACCAATCCATCTAATTTTAACAAAATGACTGAGAGACCCTGGGACAGGGAAATAAGACAGTACCAAGATTTCACCTCTGTTCACTTCCTGTTCCCTTCTAGTTATCCCCACACTAAAGATCACCATGGAGCCCCCGGAGATCCATGATCGTGCCCATCAAAGAGTGAACCTGACTTGCCATGTAAACCACTTCTACCCCCAAAATGTGCAACTTGTCTGGACTAAGAATAAGCATGAGATCCTAACTCTCGAGCCCCCTCAGGCCACCAGAAATTCTGATGGGACATACTCTCTAAAGCACACGTTGCAGGAAGATGGCATATCAGATGAGACCATCTTTAGCTGCTGGGTGTTCCAGTATGACCAGCTTCCACTATGGATCAACATCACCCTGAGATCTCAGGCCTCCCATAAGGGCAGAGGTGTATTCCTTGTCTCCCTCATATCCTCAGGGTATTGTTGCTGTGGGATGATCCTTCTGTATGCTGTTACTCTGTATTACACACATATGTTAATAATAATGCTGTTTGGCCTATAGCAAGGCAGGACAGACAAACTGGGGACTGGGATGAAGGAGGATAGAGTTGAGAGCCAGCTGCCCAAGAAACAAGATGCCAGAGGACCAGTAAAGCCACGGACCACGTGGCAAGACATAGATTAATAGAAATGGGTTAATTTAAAACTAAGCGGTAGTTAGTAATAAACCTGAGCTACTGGCCGAGCATTTCATAATTAATATAAGCTTCTGTGTGTTTATTTGAGACCAGGTAGTTGAGACAGAAAAGCTCTGCCTCCATTTACACATTGTTGCTGTATGGTTAGAGACCCGGGGAAACCCCTGGGGAAAACGGAGAAAGAAAGCCCTCCCTAGTGACAATGCTGTTGCATAGCCACCCACAACACATCCCCCTTTCTTCCAGATACATCCACCAAGAAATGAGTCTCCTTTGCTGCACTCAACATTGTAGTGTGCTCCTAATTAGTCTTAATAATAAAAACCCAGAGTCAGATATCAGGGTGAAAGCTGAAAGATCAGAGAAGCAAAGGAGCAGCCACTGTCACCTCCTTACCTCTCCAACTCCTCAAACCAAAAAGGGGCAAGCTCCTGTCTCCACCCTGANTTATCACTCACTTCCCCTCTCTGTCCAACCATATTACTTCCTGTCTCCTGCCTGTATAGTCCTCCAGACCTCTATGGTTAACTAGTGGCTAGCTTTACCCTCTGATCTTCAGGCAAGCTTTATTTGTCAGAACACAAACAAAATATAATAACATTTTTCCCTTTTTATCTAAAATAAAATGAGAAGCTTATAACTAACATAGGAAAACTATATACAATAAATACAATTACTATATACAACTATATACAGGCAATAATTACATCAACAATGTCTAGTCCATTAACATTTGACAAATTCAGAGAAAATATTCCATTATCTATCCTATCTTGGTGAGGCTAAAGAAATGTACCTAATTCACCTTCTATCCTAATTTGCCTTACCAACCCAAAACTATCTCCTAATGTCTCTCAACTCTATACACTTTACACCTCATTAGTGAGTTTCTTTTCTGAATTTGTTAACAAGGGCAATCATAACTATCTAGTCTTCAACTCCATCAGAGACATGAAAAGGAAATAATATTACCTGAATAAGCAGGAAGTGCAAGCAAGTGACTTCCAAAGAATGTGAGAAATGACAGAAACAGCTGGCTGCCTATACAGTCACCCAAGGTTCCTCTGTAACTTTGGGGCATCCATATTCAGGCTACAGTCCTAGAATATCGGACAGAGCTTTCTGTGAAGCAGAAGGGCTTTCCTACCTTGTCTTGGCAAAGTTTGGCAATCACTTTCTTTTGTGTCCTGCTTGTCCAATCTCGACTACATACTGTCAGCAGTTGAGGCAAGGGCACTTTCTTCCCCAGTGGCTTACTTTTGCCACAAAGAAAGTAAACTCCATATGAAGTGTCTTCGATGCCCAACATCTCTGAAGTAGATTGTGTCAGGAGCAGTCATTTATCATTGTCTAAAAAAAAAGAACCTATGTTATTAAGATATCTTAAATGCCATATTCTGTAGATCTTTGAAGTGTTTGAAGACCACCTGTCTACCTAAAATGTATCTGTTTTACCCTGAAAACATATCTAACATGACTACAAGTTTAATTGTAATAGATTACTAACTACTAAACTGCATTTCCTTATTATCCTAAATAGTTTGTANTAATAACTTTCAAGGACTAGAAATTTGTATTACATTGTTAAATGAGCTGTATAGGTACAATACTTTGAACAAGAGTAGAAATGTATGTACAGTATGTGCTAACAAAAAACCTCAAATTTGTATCAATATACAAAAATTCATATCAATGTAAAATATTTAAAACTAGTTGCTTTTTTGGTTTAAAGTAGATTCAATAATCTACCTTTTTATACTATCATTTCTCTAACATATACACAGTATAACAAAAGTAACCTTAATTTTGTATCAATATACAAAAATCCAAGCCAATGTAAAATATTTAAAACTAGTAGTTACTTTTTTGGTTTAAAAGTAGATTAAGTAATCTACCCCTTTATCCTACCATATTTATACTCCCCCCTTTTCTTTTCAGAGTAGATTCAATAATCTATCCTTTTATCCTATCATTTCTATATCCCCTTGTTTCTTTTCAAAACAAGAATGCTGAATCTAATCTCTTTTGTTCAGCTTTCTTCCTGACCTTTACCAATAACAACTTGTAACCAACCACCCTAAACAATGACAAATATCTATACTCCACTGAACAACCAAAAACCACCCAGCCCACCTCTTGGGAATATGCTGGGAGCCACAAAAAAAGGAAGCAGGATTTCAGTTGATTATGACAAGCTAATACCTAGAAGAAGCCAAGGGCCTTCCAGGGCATAAAGCCAAGGTTCAAGAAGTCTTGGTGATATTGGCTCTTGAATATTAGCCATTTTCCTGCAATGAATTTTTTCTGTGCTATCATAGCTTTTCCATTCAATTCTTTTTCTAAGAACAGTGTGTTTAATCATTTATTGGGCACAATTTCTCCATTACTATTGGAATGTTTGGACAACCTTCTTCCAACTGTGCTAACAACAGACACAGTNAAGACCCCTAATTTCAGGCCTTTCTGTAATTATTGTCATTAGCAGCATCCAGCCAGGACCATCACCACCAAACAGACAAAAGCATCTTATCTGAGAAACTTCCCAGACTTTTTAAGAACAGACCATCTGTCATAGAAGGTAAAGATTTACACTGACAATTGCCCAGGGCAGGCAGATGTGCTAATTAAGCTTAACCTTCCCCTTTCCAAAGTCTTATCTCTAGTTTTAGATCTACCTTTAATAATTAACTCAGAACTTAAGGGTTTCTGCTTACAGGCACATCAAGCTGTGACTCAGGTTGCCTAGCCACCGAGTGCACTCCCCTACCCTACCAGAAAATGGCAGCAGTCGAGATAGCTTGGACAGATAAGGAGCCAAAGGAAAATAAGGCAGTTTTATTTTCACTCATCACTGATAGACTCCTAACACTTACCTAACCACTTCTAAGAATATAGTTTGAGCACATAAATTCTCTTTCTCAGGTCTATTAAACGAATTTAGCCCTCAGTTGATTCATTCCCCCATTAGCCACTTCCCTTTTGGGTTACAGATAACAGCTGACAATTNCTGCTCTTTTGTGTGGATCTTACTGCCTCTCCCCTTGACCCTGAGGGAATTCATGCCTGGTGACCTTGCCNTAGCCACAGCATTGCTACTGTATAGGTACATAACTGTAAACCTCAGAGACTTGAGGAGAACTAGAGTGGAAGAATAGATTGAGGACTAGAAGAATGAGATGGAAGGTGAGGAAGAGCAAGAGGAATAAAAACAAGATGAGAAAAAGGAGACGGGAGAAAAGCTAAAATAGGAAAGAACAAGATAGGAGAGGAGCTAAGAAGGGAAAGAACTAGATGGATGAGAACCTAGTGGGGCAGAACTAGATGAAGGAATTAAGATAGCACTTAAAGGGAACAGCAGAAAAATGTAAAGAGAAATCAGGAAAGAATGGAGCTAAGTAAGAGAGCAGAATAGAAGCTGTGTAGAGAGAGAACTGACTCAGAAGAATAAAGTATATGGACTAAGAGTTTCATGTATGTAGATTTATTTGAATATCCCTCAGATTAATTAATCCGCCTCTGGTTGCGTCTCTTCTGGAACTCTGGGAGAAGGCTATCAAGGGGCTGGACCCCAATAGTCTTTGTTAGGAATGTGGACATCATGTTCTTAAAATTACTTCCTGCTATGTGGGGTTAATGGAATCTTTAGGGGACCCTGAAAAAAAATTGGGGTAATTATCAAGTCCTGGGAGAGCTAGCTATATCATTTCTAGTCCAGTCTCTGCGTAATGGGAAAGTGCAGGGCTTAAGTCAAGTCCTGGCTAGAGTAGTNTGTGAGGCTGGACCATCTCAGCTAGTGGCCTTGAAATTGTCCTGAGCAGTTTGTAGTCCAAAGCTGATCTTTAGGTGGTGTTTGTCAGCTTAGTGGTGTTACCACAATCCAGGCAGAATCATCTCTGTGGGGCCCCATCATCCTTTTGGAGACTTCAAAGATCACTGTTAGGAATGATCTTGGTTTACTACAGAACACTTAAACATTATAAATGTCATATACAGCAGATCTCAAAGAGGTTAAAGGATCAATACTTGTTATGTACATCCAGAGTACAAAAACTTAATTCNTAGTTACCTGATAGAGACTCAAACCCAAAATCATGTACAAGAAGCTAGATGAAGCCTTTTTCTAGAATTAGTTAGTACTCTGTGACCACTAATATCATGACAAGTTTAAAATAGATGATAGATAGATAGATGGTAGATAGATCTTATAAATTTTGAGATAATATTTATACCTTAAGAAAAGTGTTAGAGTCAAAACCAAAGGATTATGAGATTAGTGGCAATAAAATAGTCCCCAAATCTCTGTTTTTCTTCTGTCCTATATGTGGTGGCTCTTGTGAAATGAGACAGAGATTTTGGATTTTACTGTAAGAAGCATGCTCATTTAGGTTTAGAGAAAGGAGAAAAACATGCTCCAATTCCAAACCAGCTTTAATTTTCAAATGAATTGGGACTACAAAAAGACCATTTGCATTATATGTCTGTAGAGAATAGCAGAAACAAATATTTATGAAAACAAACATTTCACAAAAGATTTATGAAATTTTATCCTGTTGGAGATGTGATATACTAATACGACAATTTACTCTTTTTCTTGGCACATTTTTTGGATGATTTGTCCTTTTTCTTCACATGTCTCATTTGTTCAGTGGTCTTCAGATTCCTTAGCTGGATGCCTTAATTCTCCTGAAAAAGACAAAAACAAAACCCTGCCCCAACTCTAACTTTGGGGAGGTTCCCTTTTGGAAAGTTATATCTGATCAAATGAAAAGCATTTGTTAGTTTTATAGGTTAGTTCAGATTGAACAACCACACTGTTCAATGAACTACCACCTCTTATAATTAAGAGGTCTCTTGTGTTCCAATCTAATCTTTATCAATTTTGATGGTATCCATAGCTTTTCTTCTAAAACCAAAACCCCTTCCCGAATGTCACACNTATCTTAGTATCCATTCTGAGATCAACACATCTTTGAAGTATACAGACTGATTTAATTCAACAGTTTTTTCTATTATCCAATGTCTCTCTGCAGCTGTTATTCCTTTCTCATTAACATTTAGGAAATTTAAAGTTAATAAAGCATTATGTATCTATTTCTGGGGGGTCTTTATTACTCCTTTCTATTTATTAAGCATATCTTTTAGAGTTTGATTTGATCTATGACTGCTTGCTCTGTAGGATTGTGTGGTATATCTNTAATATGCAAAAAAAACTGTTTAATTTTACTAGAGACAGCTGGAGCATTGTCAGTCTTAATTTGTACAGATATACCCATGATAGCCATAACATCTAACAAATGTGTGATTACAGAATTAGCCTTTTCAGAACTCAAAGCAGTTGCCCATTGAAATCCTGAATATGTATCTATGGTATGGTGTACATATTTCAATTTTCCAAATTATACAAAATTAAATACATCCATCTGCCAGATTTCATTTCTCTGAGTACCCTTTGGGTTACTTTTTGCAGGTAGAGGAGTTTGGCTGTATAAAGATCAAGTAGGACATTTCCTTATAATTTCCTTGGCTTGTTGTCAAATGATGGAAAAAATCATTTTTCAAACTTTTTATTTGACAGGGTATTTTTTTATGAAATCCTGAGGCCTCTAGTACATTTCTTACCAATAGTTGGTCAATTTCATCATTAGCTTGTGCTAAAGAGCCTGGTAAACCCGTATGTGATCTAACATGTGCTATGTATAAGGGATGATTTCTATTTCTGATTATTTCTTGTAACTGAATAAATATTAATGTCAATACTGTACCATCTGGTATAAATTCAGCAGTTTCAATATGTGAAACAACTCTTTCCACATATTGAGAACCAATAACTATATTAAGAGGTTCTGGAAAATCTAGTAATATCAGAAGAATAGTTTGTAATTCTGACTTTTGAACAGAATCATAAGGGCTTTAAGCCANTTCATTCTAATTTCCTGATTTATGACCTGCCTTTCCTGATTTGTTTGCATCAGTATAGAATGTAGGGGCTCCAGAAATTGGTGTTCCCCATACAATGTGAGGAAGGATCCAGGTAGTTCTCTTTGTAAATTGAATTTTCTTGCTTTGGGGATATTTGTTGTTAATCTCTCCAAAAAAATTACTGCCAGCTCTTTGCCAGTGTTCATTTTCTGCCCATAATGAATCCATTTCAGCATTAGTAAAAGGTACTACAATTTCTTCTGGGTCTATTCCTGCTAATTAACAAAGTCTCAATTTTCCTTTTAGAATCAATGCAGAAACTTTTCCACATTTTTTAGTTGGTTTATTTGGTAAAAAAAAATCCATTCTAAGATAACATCTTCCCTCTGCATTAAAATCCCTATAGGGGGAATGTGTAGAGGGTAAAATAACCAGAATGCAATCAAGCTCCGGATCCAAATGATCCACATGTGCATCCTGTAATTTCTTTTCCACCAAAGCCAATTCTCTCTCAGCTTCAGCTGATAATTCTCTTGGACTATTTACGTCTTTATCACCTTTCAAGGTTTGAAACAAATTACTCAGCTTTTGAGTTGTTACTCCAATAGTGGGCTGTAGATAAGTAATGTCTCCCAGCAAGTTTTGAAAGTCATTAAGAATCCACAATTGATCTCTCCTGACTTGTACCTTTTGGGGTTGAATTTTTTGTAAACATATTTCATAACCTAGGTAAGTAATAGAGTCTCCTCTTTGTATTTTTTCAGGAGCAATTTGTAATCCCCAACAATGCAAAATTTTCTTTACTTCTTCAAACATTTTCTCTAAGGTATCTACATTTGAATCAGCTAGTAAAATATTGTCCATATAATGGTAAACCATAGATTGAAGAAACTGCTTACAGATCATTTCCAATTACTTTTGTACAAAATATTGGCAAAGGGGGGAGGGCTATTTAACATTTCCTGTAGGAGAACCTTCCATTGATATCATTTAACAGGCTGAGAATTATTATAAGTAGGCACTGTGAAGGCAAATTTTTCTCTATCCTTTTCTTGTAAAGGTATAGTGAAGAAACAGTCTTTTAAATCAATAACTGTAAGAGGCCATCCTTTAGGTAATAGAGAAGGCAAAGGAATTCCAGACTGTAGAGAGCCCACTNGCTGAATTACCTTATTAACAGATCTTAACATCTTTTACCATTCTACATTTTTCAGATTTCTTTTTAATAACAAATACAGGAGAATTCCAAGGGTTGGTTGATTCTTCAATATGCTGAACATTTAGCTACTCTTGTACCAGCTATTCTAAGGTCTGTAATTTCTCTGATGTCAAAGGCCATTGCTCAACCCATACAGGTTTGTTCATCAACATCTTAAAGGTAGGACTGCTGGTGCCTTTGAAAGATCAGCAGCTCTTTGTGCCCTGTTCTTGTACAACCTGTATGGTCGGTGACTGTTCTTTGTAATACCTTTTAATATTTTTCCCAGAAACATATGTTAGTTTAGGGTTTGTTTCTGAGATTGAAGGAATATTAATTTGGGTATTCCATCACTGTAACAAATCACAGCCCCATAAATTCATTGCTATGTTAGCCCCACATATGGCTTTAATTTTTCTCTATGTCCTTCTGTCTCTGTACATTAGACCCATCTTGTGCTTTGTTTTACCTGAGATCATGTTCCAATCCCTAAAAGCTGAATATTTACCTCCTGAAGAGGCCAATTTGGATGCCAATATTCTGGTGCAATTATTACTATATCCTCACCTGTATCTATAATACCTTCAATGNCAATGTCATTTATTCATATTTTTAACTTTAGTCTTTGATCATTTATAGAAGTTTGCCAAAATATTTGCTTTATGATTACTCCTAAAATTTTTGTTTTATCTTCTATAGCTGTTCTATCATTCAGAGCAGTATGGTTTTTTATCATAGGCACTAGGTTCTTTAATTGCTCTGGGAAGGCATTTCCCCCACAG
>LZPO01055190.1:0-10793 GCA_001675575.1 Neotoma lepida
ACTCTCTCCATTTTGTTAGCGGTGGTGGCAGTCTAAGGTGAGTCTGGTAGATGTTCCTAATTCCTCTGATCTCTGTCAGACTTTCACCCCATCTCTGCCTCTGTGTTTTATTTAACAAGACTATTTAGAAAATCTGTCTTACACTACCCTCCACAGTGAGGGCCTTGGAGCTCCTGGGTTCTTGAGTCACTGTGCCCACTGGGTGTAGAAAACACCATAGCCGCTGGGCGGTGGTGGTGCATGCCTTTAATCCCAACCTCGGGATATATGTGCTCATAAGATTGAGATGTAATCACGAGATTACATATATACATTTTATGAAAATGCATGGTAGTGGGAAGATATCATAGCTGTTATTACACAAGAAATTTACAAGAAACAGCCAATTCATTCAAAAGGCAAGAACTGCAATATGCCTTGAGTGATGGCTTAGTCCTCTCAGAACCCTTGGTGATAGGTTGACCTTCTGAACACTAGTTGTCACTTGAATACTTCCATGGCCTTTTGCTACCAACAGCTCTCAACAGACCTCGAATTTGTACAAAATATCTTAGTCAGAGGTAGAAATTTATAGTGCAATATGACAACAGTATCCTTAATATGTATCAATATACAAAATATCCTAAACAGAGGTAGAACATACATACAGTATGATAAATATAGTTATACATTTGTATCAATACATAAAATATTTCAAACAGGAGTAGGAACATATGTACAATATGACAATTATAGTTTTGAATTTGTATCACTATAAAAATTATCTTAATTAGGAATAGAAAAATAATTTTACATTTGTATCAATGTACAAGAAACCATACCAATGCGAATATCTATAGCTGATATTTACTGATTTAGTTTACGAGTAGATACAATAATCTACCTTATTATCTTATCCTATCTATTCCCCTTTTTTCTTTTGCAAAAGAAAATCTTGAGTCGAAACTTTATTGTTCCATCCACATGGTTAGTTCCGAGTAGGTGACCTGAGGCGTGGACAGTTGGACCTTGGAAAGTGAGATTCTATAGCCCCAGCTGGACAAGAAATTAGAAGAGCAGAGGTGTCAGTTTGGCTAATTTGTAGAGACGGACTGAAAAGGAGAAAGTCATCTACACACTGTATGAATTTAGATTTGGGGAGAGACAAAGAGGGAAGGTCAGAAGCTAGGACCTGGCCAAATAAGTGTGGGCTGTCCCGAAACTCCTGGGGTAGGACAGTCCAAGTAAGCTGGATGGAGAGGTGAATGTCAGGGTCAGTCCAGGTGAATACAAAGATATTTTGAGACTGAATGCTGAGAGGGATAGAGAAGAAGGCGATCTTGAGATGCAGAACTGAGAAATGGGAGGTTCCTGAAGGGATAGTGGAGAGAAGAGTATAAGGGTTAAGCACCACAGGATAAAGGCGGACCACTGCAGAATTAATGACCTGGAGGTCTTGAACCAGGCAGTAGGTCTCATTAGGTTTCTAAACTGCAGGTATGGGGGTGTTAAAAGGAGAAGATGTAGGACGAAGTAGTTTTTTTCTTAGAGGGGTGATGATAGGTTTAAGTCCCCTGAGGCTATGGAGTGAGAGTGGGTACGGGACTTGGGTAAAGTACTGGATAGGGTCCTGTGACTGGATGATAATGGAAGAATGGTGTCTAGCAACAGAGGGGTTTTGGGTGTCCCAGACTTGGGGGTCCACCTGGGAGGCTAGCAGAGGAAGTGACATGTTGGAACCAGTAGAGTGGGTGGCTAGGAGGAGGAGAGGGGCTGCTGGTGAGTCTGGGGCCAGGCAAAAGGAGGAGCAAAAGAAATAGAAGCTCCCACTTTGGCTAAAAGATCCCTTCCCAGCAAGGGTACAGGACAAGCTGGCACCACCAGGAATGAATGAGTGAGAGGAATACCCCTGAAAATGCAATTGAATGGTTAGAACGGCCNATTATTGGAGAGGAGGAAGGGGCTAGAGGAGCTGAAGGAGCAGTTGTATGTTGAGGTGGGAATAGTGGGGGTTCATTATCAGGGTCCAGAGTTGTGGAGGGTTCCTCTAGTTCAGACTGCATAGCTAGAAGGACATGAATGGGTGAACAGGAAGAACAGAGAGAGAGTTTGGAGCTAAGGTAAGAGAGGCTTCCACTTACCTGACCACTGGCAGAAGTTGGAAAGGTCCCTTAAAATATTGGGATTTAAATTGCCATTAGGTGGCCATTTTGATTGGTTGTCTAAGGGGTGTTTAGGTCAGGTCTGACTGCAAAGGTGGATAAGTTTAGAAGCCCTGGGCGCTAAGCATAGAGGTTTGTGGTTTTCTAAAAGGCACGGGGTGGGGTGGGGGGTGGGGCTTATGCTGCTAGGCACAGTTCTTGTGAGTGAGGCAGAAAAAACGAGATCCAAAGGCCTGGAATTTTTAGCATCACAAAAATTCAGGGAGGATTGCTTTGAGGAGGCACAGGCTGCTCAGTGAGTTGTTACACACACAGGGCAGGGGCCAGGGCTCTGAACCTGAGAGAGACAAGTGGGTTGCCTGGTACCAGGGCTTGTCGGCAGAGCCAGGAAGCGAGAAACCATGGTCCAGGAGACAAGGCCTTACTCATGGAGAATGGCCAGGAGTGATTGTCAGTGAAAGGGGTCAACCGTAGCCTTTAAGACCATGGTTGGTTGTTCCCCCACCTCCAAATATGCCAGTGGGGTGCTGGACGCTCAACAATCACTCCCATGGGTCCAGGAAAACATTTACGCTAACCGGATAAAGGGAACTCACTGATTGTGCCGGTGTTGGATGAAGGGCCCAGTGGTTGGTTAATTGGAAAGTGAGGCTGTCGTAGGTGAACTGGATCCAGGGTCCCTGCGTGCCTCAGAGCACCAGGAGGGCCTGCCGAGTCTTGCGGCACCAAATGTTGTAGTTTAGCGCTGGCGAGGACAAATNACAACATACAACAAACTCACGTGGGAGGTTTAACTGGGAAAAGCGAAGGGGAAGGGTACAGAGACCAGCNTCTGGAGAGGAGGGAAAGAGAGGGAAGAACGGGCAGAGCTCGATTTTAAAGGANGCTTAGGGCACGTGCAGAGACTACATAGTGACATAGCACATGTGCAGAGACTATGTAGTGACGTAGTGGCTGTAGGACCCTGGGCTGGCCAGGTACCTGCCTGAATGTTAGCAAGCGCATGAGCACAGTGAGTGCTCTTAGTGACTGCAGGTAAGGACCCTGGGGGAGGGCCAGCATAATGCCTGCATGCTAACAAATGCATGAGTATAGGGAGTGGTTGTGGTTGGTGACATATTCTGCTAGGTCCCCAAGGGCAGGCCAGCATAATGCCTGAATGCTAACAGCACCAAGTAAGAGTTGTACTCTCCTACTGTGTAGGCACTCTCCCTTTCTAGATCCCAGCAAAGTCAAAGCCAGGCTTCTCAGGATTCCCCACACACCCTCCTGCCCCAGACACCAAGCTTGGACTCACAAGAGCCAGGAGCAACTCACAGCGACAGTCCTAGTGCTGGTCTTTGGGGCTTCTTTTCAGAAATCATCGCCTCTTGGAACATGGAAAGGTCTGTCAAATGATTCCAGGTCAAGGAGAGCCTCTCAGAGTGTATGGGGACATTGGTCCCCGAGTGACATGGAAAAGACTAGTAGAGCAGTCTGGCTCAGTTCTTTCCCTGGTTTTCAGACTGAAACTCACCTTTTCTCCTCTCCTTGGAGGTCAGATGGGCTTGGGCTTCCTTCCAGAATCTTCTCTCTGTCTACACACGGAGTTTCCCTGTCTCCAGTAACACCTGTACTGACCATGCGATTCCCCTCCAACACTTCGAGCTGCAGACAACCACCTGTTCCTTGGCTTCCTCACTCGTTGGCCCTTTGAGAAAGCATTTTTTATGGCCTCCTCCATAATAGACCACGCTATCTCCAAGTGCATATGTGTGGGTACATGTGTGAGCCTATGTGGCTGAATAGGTGGGAAATAGACATCTGTCCCTGGAATGTGGTCTCCCCCTCTGAGGCCACCAAGATGGGCACCTGGGCTCCATCTCAGGGCCCTTGCCTCTCTGCACTGTCTGGTTCTCTGGCCTTCAGTATTTCCTGCTAGCTGCACTTGATCTCCAAACCCTCCAGCTCACAAGGGAAATCTTCCATCCCCAGCCCAGGCCAGCTCAGTAAGGACTTTCATATACCTTCTTGTATGAAGAACTTGTGTCTTATCCACTATTTTCCTTGGGTTGTCACGTTTTGAGTCATAGCATACATTTTGAATGCCAGTAGTTAGTCAAATTTTAAATATATGAGTTGCTGAATTGCAAATATTTTCTTCCAGTCATGGCTTGCCTTTTGTTTTTGTTTTTTGAGACAGGTTTTCTCTGTGTAACAGCACTGGCTGTCCTGGAACTCACTTTGAAGACCACACTGGCCTCAAACTCACAGAGATCTGCCTGCCTCTATCTCCCAAGTGTTGGGATTAAAGGTGTACATCATCACTGCCTGGAATGTGATAGTCTTTCTAAGAATAGAAAATTTTATTTTGATAAAGTCCAATTTATCAATTAAAATTTTATTATTCATGCTTTCTTGTGTCCAAAAATATCTTTGCTTATGCCAATATTCCAAAGATTGTTTTCTTCTAAATATTTGATGGTTTTAGCCTTTAAATTTATTTTCGTGTGTGTGTGTGTGTGTGTGTGTGTGTGTACATATGTGCTATGGCACATGTGTGGAAGTCAAAGGACAACTGTGACAACAGTCCTCTCCTTCTGCCTTACATGGATTCTGAGGATTGAACTCAGGTTGCCAGGTTTGCACAGTAAATGGCTTTACCATGTTTCTGGCTTATAGTTTACATTCTGTTGGTCAATTTCACATTAATTTTTAAATTTGTATGCATGTGTGTGCTGTGTGAGTATATGCCACACATGCTGGTGCTGGTGCCCACAGAGGACAGAAGAAGGTGTCCGATCCCTGGGTCTGGCATTACAAGCAGCTGTCAGCCACCCCAGGTGCTGGGGACCAAACTGTTGTGCTCTGAGAAATTTCTGTTGTTTGTAAGTCACCCAGTCTATAGTATTGTGTTATAGGAGCTTGAACAAAGACACACCAGAAATGAAACCTGTTTATACAACAGTTGGTGTAGGAGTGTTGATAACAACGTTATTCATGGTGGTCAAGAATTAGAAACAATTTAATATCCACCCATAGGGAATGAGTGTCCATTGTGGAAAATGTTTGCAAAGAACATNTGTTAATATGTGTAATATGTACCTAGGTCTCAAAAACTTTATCTGAGGCAAAGCCAGACAAAGTACTATAGTGTATGGTTTATATCAAATTCTAAAACAGTTATATCTGATACTGCCANAAAGGACAGTGGTTGCCTAGGGTAGGCTGAGGGTCCAAGGAACATAAGGATGCTTGGGGATGATGTGAACCATCCATTGATTATGGTGGTATTTCATGGGTGTATACATGTGTCTAAAAATGCATACTTAAAAAGGATAACTTTGATTATATGTTAATTATATATCAGCAAAGATAATAGATCAAAATCCATACACACAACTGTGGTGATAATTTATCTGTGTTTCCTAATAAAATTTATCTGAGGGTCAGAGGAAAAATGGGGCCGCCAGCCACCAGTAGTAAACAATAGCCATGCAAGTTAGCACACGCCCTTAATCCATTTGGTTCTCTGTGACTCCACGGTCACATGGGGAACTAGCAGTAGGAGGTGGTGGCACACGCCTTTAATCCCACCATCAATCTTAGAGTTCTGAAGATCCATGCAGACAAGACAGGAAGTGATGTAGCTTGGGAGGAAAAAGCCAGGTTAGACAGGAAGTCTCTCTCTTTGCTCCGCTTCGCTCCTGGGAAGTAGAGGCAGCNTTGGTGAGTGGTGGCTTGCTCCTAATTCCTCTGATCTCTGTCAGATTTTCACCCTTATTTCTTGTTCCGCGTGTTTATTAATAAGACTGGTTAGAAGTTCTTCTTACACACAACACCACCTGTTTTTCTTCCCCTGACTTTCTCTGAGTTTGCAATTACGTTTTTACTGGCTTCCTGTAAGTTGCTCATCTTCATAGGCAGTGAGCACCAAGTGATCCAAAGTCCTGTCTCATCATATACTGACTGAATGCTAAGCATTAGCTCTGCAGGAGTGAGTGAATGCAGGGTGTACCTACCACAGAGGGCAGCAACTGGCTTTGGCCCCAGTCACACCTTTACGGCTAGAGCTCAGTAGACTCCATGAGAGGTTGCTGGTCTTCCTAGGCAAGGGTGAGTGGGCACATTTCCTCAGTGGTTGCTAGGATGGTCTTGTCTTTGATCTCAGGAAGGAACAAGACAGTGTAGATGGCCCCACAGACACAGAGGAAAGGGATGTAGAGGAATAGGGAAAAGCCCTTCTTTGGGTTAGAAGAGACCCCAGAGCTAGTGAACACCCCCCATTAGCCCTCAATAGAAGAAGGCAAGTCAACTTCCCCCTTTGCTCACATAGGGTCCCTGTCCCTCAGTCTCTCTGGATGGAGGTCTCCCACTACTAGAGTGTTCATAGTAACAAGAAACTAAGACAGGGCCCTCTACCTACCACATGAAGGACAACAGCCCCACCAGAAAGAATGCAGAATGCAGTCCACAAGACTGCCCCACATACCATGTAGGCAGCAGGCCAGGCTATCTGGTCAAACAGCTCTGTTGNCAGGATCCTTGTCACTGCAGATGCACATGGGACAGGAGAGAGGCAACAAGAGAATGCCAGCTAGAGTTCCCTGCTGTGCCTCTTCCTTACCTCCACCCAGTGAGCATGGGTGCTCTCCTCCAGCCATTTCCATCCCAGAAGCCTTAGTGCGGCGCCTGCACCACCAGGAATTGCGAGGTAGGCAAGGGTCTGGAGACTGAAATGAAGCACAAGAGACGTGGGTCACTCTTGAAGGAAGAATGCCCTTTATTGAAGCTCAGGAGAGCTTATATATCCCTCACAACCCAGCCCCCGGTGGCCACAGCTTGGAAGGGAAAGCATCCAAGGGCGGTGGTAAAATACAATGTATCTCCCTAACCTCCTTGTAAACAGACTGAACTTCCTTTTCTCAGCATCTGCTTGGCCAAACAAGGCTGGAGGGAACAAAACACAATGTTCATGCAGACACCTCAAGCTGTTCTCACTTCTCATCCCGGAGGGAGGGAGGACTGCCGGGCCCAATGCTACTGCCGGGCCCAACACCTTATAGGGGGCTCTAGGGTCCACAGGTGATATTGCATTCACCCTTACTTTATCATTCACTCAACATCCATTGTTCTTTCAGCAAAACTCAAAGGTCAAAAGCCCTCAGGACCACACACCAGGGCACATACCAAAGCTGAAGATGAAGGCAAAAATGCGGGACATGGCCAGGTAAGGCATCCTGGGAAAGGAACTCTACAGCAGATTGGGTAGGAGTGAGNCAGCATCCAGGCTGGATCCAGCTACTCCTTCCCCTATGCAGATACCTGCAGGCACAGGACCAATGTGAAGACCATTCCCCAGCAGGTCATCAGAGAGCACCCCATCAGCAGCAGCCAAAGGCCCACTCTTTCAATCACCACACACTGCAAAAGGAAGAAGCTCTGAGTTAAAACCCCCACACCCAGCCACTGTAGCTGGAAGTTTCTCCAGTCTACTTAGCCCCAGGGTCTGGACAAATCTCTCCCAATCGAGGTCCTGCAGCCNCTTATAAAATAATTACTCAGAGGCTTATATTAATTACAAACTGTATGTCCTATGGCTTGAACTTCTTGCTAGCTAGCTCTTTCATCTTAAATTAACCAATTTCTATAAATCTATATGTTGCCACGTGGCGGTGGCGTTACCAGTCTGTTGGCATTTTATTGCTCCTTTGGCTCCCGACTCCCCAGACTCTGCCCTTCTTCTCTCTGTATCTCTGCTTGGATTTTCTGACTGGCTGTAAGCTTTCTTGCCATAGGCCAAAACAGCTTTATTTATTATCCAATGGGAGCCACACATATTCACAGCATACAGAAAGACACCCCACAGCAAGCTACGGTCCCTTTTGGGAATAGGCAATGGGGAAAGAGACCTTGTGAAACAAGACAGTCTATTGTTTCAGGACAATTTGACTTGACTGATTTCCTGGGCAACTTTGGACAATCAATTACCCAACTGACTTCTTATCTCAGAATAGTGGTGTGAACACCTTGCAAACATTGGTCACTCAGTAAGTGTATTATAGCTCACTGTGTCCTACCAGAGTAGAATAGAAAATGGCTTGATGCAGACAACCCCAGGTCAAAGAGCATCAGAATCCCAGTGTCCTCCCACAGTAGGGCTGGTGGAGGGTGAATTCATGCTAACAAAAGCTGTGCACAGCTCCCAGCTCCCAGTACCAATGATGGCATACTGTGCACAGCTTCCAGCTCCCAGTACCGATGATGGCATACTGTGCACAGCTTCCAGCTCCCAGTACCGATGATGGCATACTGTGCACAGCTTCCAGCTCCCAGTACCGATGATGGCATACTGGACTTTCTTGCCCAGCATTCCTGCCCCTTGGAAAACTGAGGAAGCACAGGCATATATACCCTGGGTTTGGGTCAGTGGAGGGGTAGCTGTGAGGCACTGGCTCCCTGAAACCTCTCATGACTCCCAGCTACTGAAAGTCTCACCAGCACTGGGGGCAGGGCAAACCAGGGGCCTCACCGAGTAATTCCCACAGAGCTCCNTGGCACGGTTCAGCACTACAAGGCTGGTCACCTGCCACTGCAGGGTACAACCCTGAAGCAACTCCCATGGGCACCGCGCCTGCTTCTCTTCCATCTCCTCCAGCTCCTTCCCCATGTTCCTTGAAAGTGCTGTAGGGTTGAGGTGAGTTGGGGAGGAGGTGCTTAGCCTCCTCCAGGCTGAGCCCTGGACTCCACCCCAAAATCTCCCTTTCTCTCTCCCTCTCCACTTCTCCCTTTGAATGCTACATACATTTCTGCTACATTTCTGAACGCAGAGAGACTTCTTGTTTCAGACCCTGGCTCTATGTGTCAATAAAGGCATACAAAAAGCCAGGTGTGGTGGCACATGCCTTAAATCCCAGTACTCTGGAGGCTGAGACAGGTGGATTTCTCTGAGTTCCAAGCCAACCAGGAATACATAGTGAAACTGTCAAAAAGAAAGAAGAGAAGGGAGAGAGGGAGGGAGACAGAGCGAAAAAGAAAAGAAATGAAAGAAAATAAAGAAATAAAGGTCTATACAGAATTAACGTAATCTTCCAATCTAGGACTTGAAGTCCCCACACTGGCTGGGTGACCCTGGGACTTCTGGTGGGACTGAACACACTGCACATGGCAGAGCCATGCATGATAACAGGATGGTGGTAAATGGAATGGAGTACCTTCATAGGTCCACCTAAATGCATGTGGGTCTTTGACTTTTCAACTCCTACCTTTGGACTCANAAGCATGAGTCTCTTTGGCCAATGGTTAGTGAGCTAAAGGATTAGGAAGCACTGTGCTCTGGGTGTGGCTTCTCACACCTCTGCCACCAACACACAAGAACATTTCTAGGCTAACCGATCTGAATCACAAGGGAAAAGACAGATGTTTCTGCATCACTGACTTGCCCTGGCCCAGCCTTGACTGGACATGATCCTAGTGCCATGAATACAGAGCTGACNCCAGCAGATCACACAGCCAGCCCAGTAAATCAGTAAAAGATATGGTAAATGATTGTTTTTGGTTTTTTTGTTTTGTTTTGTTTTGTTTTGTTTTTTGTTTTTTGTTTTTTGAGACAGAGTTTCTCTGTGTAGTCCTGGCTCACTATGTAGACCAGGCTGGCCTCGAACTTGCAGAGATTCGCCTGCCTCTGCCTCCCGAGTGCTGGGATTAAAAGGGTGAACCACCACACCCAGCCCAGCCTTTTCTTAATAATAATAGATAAACAAACAAACAAACAAACAAACTCAAGAAATAAGGACCCACAGACTCTGGTGAAATGTACCTCTAGATCAAGGGTAGCATGGGGACCGAAAGTCACCTGCAAGGCATTCTTCAGTGTTTCCATGGTCAATGAGGAGATAGTGTAGAAGCAAGAGTAGAGAGGCAAGCTGGAGCACTCCAGGTACCAGGCAGCTGGCTAACAGCAGGGGCCAGGCTTGTGGGCCACCCAGGAGCTCTTTAGAGAGGCAGAAGACAAAACAGGTAGTGTGATACCTCCTTACCTTAGTGTTCCCAGCTTCCCCCAAGCCTCCTGCCACCGGGCCTCCCTGCACACCAAGGGTCACAAAGCCCTTTGCTTCTGCCTACCTAAAATCAGCATTCCTTCTACCCAGCTGGGCACTGTGGGAGGGCAGGGCCCCTGCCTTCCTCATCCTCAGTAAATCTCCTCCCCATGGTTCTGCTCTCTTTCTTCTTCCCCCTGGGATTATCAGGACATACTGCCCTTGACAAGTTCACATGTTTGTTCTCCTCTCTGATGAGACCTATTTTTGATTTCCAGTCCTGGGAGAAGGCGATTTACATGCCGTGTGGTTGATTGATATCCTTTTTATATCAGACACACTGATGTATTCGGGCTTCTTCTGATTGCTTTGTGCAAAACAAACAACAACAACAAAAAACAATGCCTTAATTCACTTGGTGGGTAGGTGAGAATTTTAGGCATAAAGAAGGTTTTATTGGGGCTGGAGAGATGGCTCAGAGGTTAAGAGCACTGGCTGCTCTTTCAGAGGTCCTGAGTTCAAGTCCCAGCAACCACATGGTGGCTCACAACCATCCATAATGAGATCTGGTGCCTTCTTCTGGCACGGAGGCATACATGCAGGCAGAACACTGTATACAGAATAAATAAATCTA
>LZPO01055190.1:10808-55216 GCA_001675575.1 Neotoma lepida
GGATAGCTTCAGGAGGACCTTGGTCAATACCCAACCTGTCTCTTATACACATCTAGATGTGTAAAAACACACACACACACACACACACACACACACATATACACACAGAGTAAGGGAGCTTGCCTGAGTCTCCCATCACGATCCCCAGGCATGTGAAGACAGTTGAGGTCATGGTAACAGCACTCCATAGCTCCTTGACGGCACTCCCTCCTAGGTTCATGGGCTGGATGTTCATGCTTACACCTGGGCACGTGCACATCAGGGGACATCAGTTACTAACAGAGATGTGACACTTCCCTCAGCACTACTCAGCCTGGAGCCTGACACTAAGGGCTACTCTCACCCCATACATTGTAAAGGGTGAACAAGATGCCCCCAGCTCTGGTCCTCTGGACTTCCATGAGGAAAGAATCTCTCAAATCAGCTCCCATCACAGCCCTTCACCATAGCCCCATATGTTCATGGGATCTCTCTAGGTGTGGAGGTCTCTGCAATGGCTTAAATGCTGAATGTCCCCCAATGGTGCTTGTGTTAAAGGCTTGGTCGCCAGCATATTGCTACTGAGAGGTGCCACAATAGAGGCAGAGCCCTTGGGGGAGGTCTTGAGTTCACAGCAGGTATGCCCTTTCAGGGGATTGTGAAACCCCAGTCTCCTCTTCTCCCTATTTGCTTCCTGGTTTGTTAATGGAATGGTTTTCTCCACACACTCCTACTGCACCGTGATGGTCTTGTACTCCATCTGGAACTGAAACTTCCAGATACAGTAGTGAAACTTTTTATAAGCTAATTGCCATAAGTATTTCTCTATCGCAACAGGATGCTGACTCTTGCAGTCTCTGAGAAGAGATGGGTAGGACCACATCCCGGATGCTCACCACTGTCCAGGCTTTTGTGACTACCGCAGCTGCAGGTTCTTGTCTCAGGCCCACTCCCCCAGGTCCCACCTGACACCTACATAGCCTGTGGGGTAACAGGACTGGAGAGTGCTCCACTGCCTTCCTTAGACAGTAACAAATGGCAAAAGCGGAAGGCCGTAGGGTTTGGTTGGGCAAGGTCTTAGGCACAGTAGTATGTGAAGACTGGATTCAAGAAAGTGGAAGGAAAGGGTAAAGAGACAGATCTCTCAGAACCTGGCCCAGTGCCTCTGTGTTTCTGCTCACCAGAGCCTCTGGCCAATGGCAGAAGAGATTACATCATCACACAGACAAGCTAACTCTCTGTGTGTGCACGGCATTTAGCTGTCTTTCTCCGAGTTTGCTCTGTCCATTCATAAACAAAGGGGAAGGATAGCAAGAATAGAAGATGCATGTGGACTCTACAACAGGTGCTGCCTAATGAACCTGCTAGCCTACATAACTATGTCAAACAACTTTCTGTTACTGTGACAAAAATATCTGAAAGAATCCACTTGAAAGCAGGNCCNAGCTAGTTACTGGAGAGAAGAGGGCGATGCTGGCTCCCTGCCACTGGGGATGAGACAGCAATTTGATGTCATTGAAATAGGCACAAGTGCTGAATTAGAATTTTCCATTTCTTTCCTTTCATTCATCTGGGGAAAGAGTGCCAGGTATCAGTAAATGTTCACACAACAACTATTGCCTCCTTCCTTTTTCACAGGGAGAGTCCCACTTTTGTTTGGAACTATGCCCTACTCTCACATGGTTTAGATGTATACTCCAATAATGACACCTAGCAATGGGGGGAGTCCTAATCACTGTGCTAGTACTGTGTTTTAAATATCTGTGTCCTCATAAAAATTCATGTTGAAACCTAAACCTCAGTGTAATGGCATGAGAAAGTGGGGTCTTTAAGAGTAGGTAAGCCATGGAGGCTTGTGGGAGGCCAGCTCCCACCTTTTCCAGAGTTCCTATGAGGAGGAGACAGGGATAAGAAAATATTAGATAGAAGAATAATGAAGAAGNGAAAGACAGAAACACAGGATAGCTTCAGGAGGACCTTGGTCAATACCCAACGGCCCTTTCCAGTTATTCAAAAGGACTTTTTATAACAATGCCAAGGGGTAGGGCAAAAGACACCCCCCACACTTGTGGCTAGATCAAAGCACACCAAGTGTAGACCCTTCCAAACACCTGGTTACCACACCAGCGGTCAAATCATCCCCTTATGCAGCCCTGCTGGGTAAAGCAAGCTCAGATTCTCTGAGTACTTTGGGCCTCCACAGGGGCTCAGCCTCATTGATAGAAAAGGGCAGTTAGATCCTTTTTACCATTTGCTTATTCACTTGGTGTTGGGGGATTACACCTAGGGCTCCGAGCATGCTAGTCACACGCTGTGCTCCTGAGCTGTACCCCTAACCTCTTTATGCCTTTTGTTGTTTCACTCTCCACCATATGAGGATGCAGTACTTACCCTCTCTGCCATTTGCACACATCGCCATCAGGCACCATCTTGGAAGCAGGAAGGGTAGTCCTAGCCAAGCACTGAATCCACCAGCGAGCGCCCTGATTTTGGACTTCTTAGCCTCTGGAACCATGAGAAAATAAAATACAGGTTCTATATAAAATCCAGCTCTTAAGTATTTTGTTCTAGCAGCAGGAACAAACTAAGATGGGGGTGATTTGAATGAGACATGTCCCCCACAGTCTCGTGTATTTGAATACATGGTCCCTGGTTGGTGGCACTGTTTGGAAAATTATGGAACTTGACTTTTAGCATCCCCTGTTGGAATTCCTGGCTACATGACAGCACATACGCTGTTCAGATGTTTAGTCATTCCAGTGTAAATGAATCTTAAAGGGTCTTATTAATAAAAAACACCAGGCCAGGTATTGAGGTAAATTCTGAAAGGTCAGAGAAAGAGAACAAGCCACAGCCAACCTCACCTTGCCAACTCCTCAGCTGATCTTGTTTCCTCAGACTGCAGGCTTCTGAGTCCTCTCCTGAATGAATCTCAGCTCAACTGCTGCTCAAAGCCTGAAAGCTTAAGAGGCCTCTAGTTTCTGGTTCTCACGCCTTACATACCTTTCTGCTTCCTGCCATTACTTCCTGGCATTAAAGGTGTGTGCCACCATGCCTGGCTGTTTCCAGTGTGGCCTTGAACTCACAGAGCTCTGGATGGATCTCTGCCTCTGGAATGCTAGGATTAAAGGCGTGTGTGCTACCACTGCCTGACCTCTATGTTTAATCTAGTGGCTGTTCTGTTCTCTGACCCCAAATAAGTTTTATTAGGGTACACAATATTTTGAGGAACACAATATAATCACCACATTCCAGGGCTTTACGTCCTACGTGATCCATGTGCTGTGTGGTTTCGTAATTTGGGTGCAGCGTGATCACGCAATCCATGCACATGCGTGGCGTAGCTCCCTCAGCCCGTATGCACGTGTGCAGGGGAATCCTTAAACAGCGGCTCAGTCTCCTCCCCTCTCTCTTCTCCCCTCACCCCCTGCACATGTCTTCCACAGGCCCTGGCACATTCTCTTCTGTCCCTCCTTCTCCTAATAAAACTCTTATAGTGGGTTTTGTGGCTTTTCTCACAAGGTAACAGTGTTGCCTAATGAATAACACAGCACCACCACATAAAATTAACATCTCCTATCCCCATTTTATAAGGTGTCTCAATCTTTCCAGTTATGCTAATTTATTTCATTTTACTTTTATGTATATGGAATAAGGATCAGAAACTCTTTTCACCACAATGGTGCTGAAGGCCAAGAAGGAAGCCCCTGCCCACAACAAGGCTGAAAAGACAGTGCTAAGAGGCATCCTGAGTCCCAGAAGATCTGCACTTCCTTCCTTGTGGCTCTGGAGGCAGCACAAACACCCTCCCAAGAGCATGTCCAGGGGAAACAAGCTTGACCATGACACCGTCATCAAGTCGCCCACCACCACCACTACCACCCAGTCAGCCATGAAGAAGACTTAAGACATCTGTGCTCATTGTGTTCGTTAGGGCTGACAAGCACCAGATCGAAAAGGTTATGAGGAAACTCTATGACAGTGATGTGGCCAAAGGCATATGTTCAGCTGGCTTCTGGCTGTGATGCTCACAATGTTGCCAACAAAATTTGGATCATCTAAACTGAGTCCAGCTGGCCAATTGTAGATACCCATTTTTTCATAATAAATATGTATGCGTGTTTAGCCTGCATGTATATCTGTGCACNATGTGTGTGCAGGTGCCCTTAGAGCCAGAAGAGGGTGTCAGATCCCCTGAGACTGGAGTTAGAAAAGGTTGTGAGGCACCGTGTGGGTACTGGGAATCAAACCCAGGTCCTCTGCAAGAACAGCCAGAGCTCTTAACTGCTGAGCCATCTCTCCAGCCCCAGTTATAATAAACTTTTATTATGTCAGAATCAGTCTCTCTTGCTTGCAATTCAAGAACTACATTACTAACACAAATGACAGCTGGGTCTGAAGAGAAACATTTGCTTAAGGACAAGTAACACAGACATGTGTTGACATAAAAACCACCTTTTCACTCTTTTTTTCTTTCTTTTTTTTTAATTTTCTTGGTTTTTCAAGACAGGGTTTCTCTGTGTAGTCCTGGCTGTTCTGGAAGTTGATCTGTAGACTAGGCTGGCCTTGAACTCAGAGATCTGCCTGCCTCTGCCTCCAAAGTGCTGAGATTAAAAGTGTGCACCATAACCGCCTGGCTGACAGTTCTCATCTTGANGGGAATAAGAGATAGTGTATTCTGGAACCATTCTGAATGACCATGGCCTGGGAACACAGGTTTAGGTTACCCCAAAGTCCATGTTCCAATGTGGAAGCAGTTTCACAGGGTTTTTACAGTTTTACAGAGGAAAAAAAAGTCATAAATCAAGGCAAATTTAAAATACANTGGTGGGTACACCAGAGAGGCGGGTGCCACGAGACGGGGACACATGTTTTCTAAAGGCCCAAGATGCTATCTGATGACATTCTTAGTTCTTGGATTGATGGAAGCTAGTGTCCTGCTGAGTTTGAAGGGTCTCTGGCCAGCTTAATCTTGGTGAGCATGGCTCTGGCAGGTCTTGCCCTTCTCCCCATTCCCTTTGCCTTACTAAAAACTGTTAGATTACATTCCTAAAGCTAGACACTAAGGTCCATTCTCTTATTTGGCCACTTCTTCCTCCTGAGGCTGACTACCAAGGTCCAGCTATCAAAGTAATGAAGTCCAGCAATCAAAAGCCTCCCTTTGGCTCACCTAATTAACATGCCCAATTAAAATTAAACACTTCATCCTAACACGGGGTTCCTCTTTTACCTTTTTAAACCACCATTTGCCCCAGGCCATGTCTGTCTCCTCTTTATACAGAGACAGTCCTTTGTCCTCTGGAACAAATACCCCTGATCTCTTTCCCTTGTTCCCTTCCCCTTCTCCACCCTTCCCCCATCCCCTATCTCCTTAACTACCGCATCCTAGCCCATTCTAACACAGACCTCCCCTTCTTCTCCTCTTAAAAATCACACCTGCTAGGTAATCTGCCACTGTTTTTTGCCTGAGTCAGAAAGCAGACACTTTCTTTCCCATTTCATAAAGGATCTCTCTGTGAAGACAGGTGTTTGGGTGTGGTTTGTGCCAAATCTGGGGTCTAGGAGGAAGCCCCCCCCCCCCCCCCGTCTGTGTGTGCAGGGGTGGGGTGGGGTGGGGTGGGGTCTCCTTCGGAGTTAATAGCTTCTAAGAGGTTTTTTTTATTTGTTATCACAAGATGCTAGTTAGATAACAGAGTGGAGCAAAGAAAGGCTGTTTCAGAAGGCTACCACTAGCCCGAGATAAAGTAATTAGCCTCTGAACCTACAAAATTCCAATCTCTCCACAGTACTGAGATTCTCATCTGTCATCAGTCTCTGCTGACACAGACTCCTTCCAGTTTTTAGTTCACAGCCAGACACAGCTTCTTTTCAGGAATTTTCGTTCACATATGGAACTAGAAACCAAGCATTCTCCTTTCTTGGCTATACTGAACCCCTTCCTCTACCATAGTTCCTTGAAAAATGTATCTTTCAAGGTGCATCTTCAAACAAGAGGCTGAGGAGCTGATCGGGCCCCAGCCTGCACAGCATATTCTGTGTCCTCCATTCCTTAGCCTGCACACTGCATGTTCCTTGTTAAAGAACACTCAGGAATCACTTAACCTTTCCAGTGTGATGATGGTTGAGGATCCTGCCAGCAGGGCTCCAAAGAGGCCTCCCAGAGGGTAGAAAAACACAATGAGGGACCACACCAGCAGAACCAGGTGGTCGGGCAGTGACTCACCAGTATGTGTTGCCACATTTCATTGGTGAATCCCGGAATGTGCTGTGGGCAGAGTTGTCAGTTAGCCACCAGGGAATGGGGTTGAAGAGAGGTGCTGGACATGACAGGCTTTCTCCCCTACAGGATCTTGTGTTGAGTAAACACCAAATTGCCTGACCAATGCAGCTCTCCACAAAGCAGCAAGAAATATTCCTGGCCTGGCAGTGGTGGCGCACACCTTTAATCCCAGCACTCGGAAGACAGAGGCAGGCGGATCTCTGTGAGTTCAAGGCCAGCCTGGTTTACAGAGTGAGTTCCAGGACAGCCAGAGCTACACAGAGAAACCCTGTCTTGAAAAACAAAACACAACAACAACAAAAGAAACATTCCTGATCAACTCTTATATGCTGAATGTTTTCACTTTCAGTATTTTCCATAGCAATGGTTCTCAACCCCCTTGAGGTCAAACGACTCTTTCACAGGGGTTGCCTATCAGATATTTACATTAAAATTCATAACAGTAATTACAGTTAGGAAGTAACAACAAAATAATTTTATAGTTGGGGTCATCACACTATAAGGAACTGTATTAAAGGGTCACGGCATTAGGAAGGTTGAGAACCACTGTCCTAGAGCATGGCCATCTCTATTTGACCTACCTTAGATGACATTACCCCTTGACACTCACACAGTACTTCTGACAAATATGTTGTGGACTTACATACTGAGTACTGCATTAACTGTCTCCACACCAAGCAGCTAGGCTTGTGGTGTGAGGAACCATGGCTCTCACAGGCTCATATATTTGAATGCTTAGTCACCAAGGAGTGGAGCTGCTTGAAAGGATTATGAGAATTAGGGGGTATGGCCTTGTTGGAGTAAGAGTGTCTGCCACTGGCTTTGAGGTTTCAAAAGCCTGTGCCAGGTCCAGTCTCTTTCTCTCTGCCTGCAGATCAAGATGTGGCCCTCAGATGTGGCTCCAGCACCATGTCCCCATCATGATGGTAATTGACAATAATGGACTAAGCCACTGAAAGTTTAAGTCCCCCAGTTAAGGCTTTCTTTTATAAATATTGCCTTGGTCATGGTGTCTCTTCACAGCAATAGAGTTAATACTACAATGTAATCCNATACCGACTTTATCTACCCAGAGTTACTATCAACTTCCATCAGCTGAAGGGCACAGTCCCCAGGACTGACCCTATTTCAAATGAAAATTTCAAGCCCAGGTCTCCTGTATTCTGACTGATCAGCTATGTAAACTGGGTGCTCTTCCCACCTTCTCCTTGGGCTTCCTAAGTTTCTATAAAGCTGAGCCTAGTGGCGCACGCACCATTTGGTGTCCCCACCCTGCTTTTGCCTTGGGAGTTGTCTTGTCCAGTCCCTTGCTGACTGGCTTTTCATTGGTTCTGGGCATAAGAAAACATAGCAATGTTCCTCCCATGGAATCTTGTCATATGGCCATCAGATAATGATAAGGGGTGATAAGACTGGTTAGTTTTCCTGACTGCACGACTGCCCTCTTCCCTGTGTGTTCTCCAGGCCTCATTTAATCCTTTGTGAATTGTCCTTTGTAGTATCTAAAATGACTTGATCAGTCTTGAGGTTCCGTGAGGCTCTGTCTGGGCAAGCTCTTGGGAGTGGTAATCCCTGTATTCACAGGTTCTGAATCCATGAATTCAGCTAGCTGTAGATTGGAATACTAGAGAAAGAAATCATTCCTGTGCTAAACATGAACACTTTCTGTCATTACTTCCTGTACCAACTGTTCACACAGCACTTACATTGTTATTAGGGTAGTATGAGTCATAAAAGATGATTTAAAGTCTACAAGAGAATTCGTGTAGATTCTATGCAAAAATCACACCATTTTATAAGGATCTGGAGCATGTACAGGTTTCAGGATTCATACAATGTCCTGAAGCCAATCTCTTGCGGATACTTGAGGACAGCTGTATTTTATCAGAGGATTACTTCATTACTTTCCTCACTGTTCAGACTGGGAGTTGGGCTCATAGAGAATGACTTGGCATAGCCCCAGGCACAGGTCAGGCTGCATACAGGTAGTTCAGCTTCCACAGAGTGCCACACTCCAGAACTGCCACTTCAAGCTTGTGACTGGAGGCCATGTGGTTAGGAAAGACTGTGTATGGGGAAAACCTGGACTTCCCTTTGGTTAGAGATGAAGTATTAATCTTGGGCTTCCCTACAAGAAGTGATGGAGGGTAGTGGATTCAGGTGAAGGGCCAGTCTCTCCTGCAGTGGTCCCTATACCTGTTGCCATGGTTCCCCTTGAATAAAGTCTTCATTAGTGATGGATTAATGGCTGTCACTGATTTTTTCATTTCTTATTTTCTTTAATAGAATATTTTCTTTAATGGCATCCAAAAGATAAGGGACAGCCTTGGCGCTCAAGAGAGTCTCAATTTTGAGAGCCNGTGATGGCTCATGAGAGGCAGGTACAGAATCTGATTGGGGCCTGCCATGGAGTGATCCCTCCTCAGCCTGTTGAGTCTACAGTGAAGTTGGCATGCAAGCAAATGCTTGTGGGAAGAGCGAGTAAATAGATGGTGATATCCTGTGATCCTAGCACTGGGGAACTGGGGAGGCAGAGTGGAGGCAAGACAGTCTAGGATACACAGCAAAGCCCCGTCTCAAAACACAAACAAACTGGATGTGGTGGTGCACACTTGAGGGCAGGGATTGAGGCAGCTGGAGGAGCAGGAGTTCAAGGTCTTACCCTGCTACATAAAGATCAAAGTCAGCCTGGGCCACATGATATTCTGTCTCCAACAACTCATCTTGACTGGANGCTATAAGGGTGTCTGGGTCTATCCTTCATCTAGGCCTTTCTGTTATGCTGACTCAGCAGAGCGTGAGGGGGCATGGCATCAGGGGAGCTGCACCATACTGCTAGACCCCTCCACACGTCAAAATCAATACATAATTACATTACAGCCACACAAAAGAGACTTACACATATTGGCAAACAGGACCTGCAAATTAAATTCACAACAGCACAGCCATGATGAAACCNTTGACAGTTTCCACCTCATTAAATGAACAATTTCCTTCTGACAATGCCAAGTGTTGGTGATATGAACTGGAGCTCCCAGAAGAAAGCGGGGTGGGGTGCACTTGTGTTAAAGATTCTGCAAGGCCACATGACTGAACTTGGAGATTATGGAGTTAAAACCTTGCAGACCAGAGCCAAATTATTTTGGGCTCTTTTAGTCTCTCTGAAAGCCTTCATTGTCTACCCTGTGTCTGACCCAACATCTTAAAATGTATTCTTGGCAGACCACTAGCTTTTAACAGTCCAAAACCTTAGACTGTCACCAGCTACTATCAGGAGCCTATAGTAGAACTTCCCCCACTTTGTTCTAACCCCCGACCTGCAGCCCCCACCACGTAAGTACTTTGATTTATTATTTTCTTTGTTCTACAACTAATGAAGTCTCCTGTAACCATGTCCACAGTGGAACACAGTATTTGTGCAAAGCTAAATCTATGTGCCCAGACCATGTTACTCATTTGGGTGCAGAATAAACTATCCCCAATACCCTCTGAGATGAGGACCATGGTTTTGTGTCAACAGTGGTGACTGGTTGAAATTGCTGCTGCTCTACTGACCATGAAAACATAAGTTTAGGTACAGCAACACAAGAGAGACGTTTGGGTGTTGGCAAATCCAAGTTGTTGATAGCTCTGGGCCAGCAACCCCAGCAGCTCTTTGGTTTGCCTTGGAGAAATTGTTATCCTAAGTTCAAAAGCTCTTCACAAACAGCATTGTTTGCAGAATAAAAAACTGGAAACAACTTAGATGATAATCATCACGCAAACAGAAAAGAAATAAGTCTTGGTAATATGATAGAATAACCTTCCTCTGGACTAGAGTGAGAGTATGGGCATGGGTAAAATCATCATACTGCCATATGCAGAAATAAATGGATTTGTAGGAGCATTAGAGCTGGAAGGCAGGCATGGCACACACTTGTAAACCGAAGCAGTGGGGAGGTGGAGGCAAGAGTTCAAGGTCAGCCTAGACTACAGGAGACCTTGGTTCACGAAAACAGTCAAAGAAAGAACAGGAAGAGGAGGAGGAGGAGGGGGAACAGCTGCAACATCTGTAGCTGTGACTACTCTCACATTATTGTAAGAGTACACACACGAAGTGAAAGAAAACTCGGGAGGAGCAGACACAAACAGGTGTCATTCCCTTGTGCCCATCGCTGCTATAGTTGGTTTCTTTGGTTTGTTTCATCTCCCTGAGATGTTTCTTGGGCACTCCGAACCCAGCCCACAGTGTCAGGGTCAGGGGGTCTGAGGCATGCAAGCCCTCTTTCCTCAACCTCTCTCACCCGGAAGTGCAAGGTCTGACCTCAGCAACATTAACTGACAGGGATGCTGGAGTCACAGCAGTCTTTCCAGCAGCCTGGCACTCACTTCTGCTCTTTGGTTTCTAATCCTCAACGACCCCCACGTGGGCGGCTCTGCCTGCTGTATAGAGAAAACCTTGAGGTTAAGCACATGCCTACACTGCCTACAGCTGGTTAGAAAATCGGAGCTGGTCTTATCCAAATGCCAAGTCCAACCTGGAAACCCAACAGGCTTTGCTTAAAGGTGAGGCCAAACTCACCAGCTAGGGACAGTGGTGTCCAGGGAACACCCCACCACCACCACCACGCACTCCCAGCCCTCGGCTTCCGGGATTGGACCCTCACCTCAATATTTTTACCCAGGGAGAAGGCTAAGAGTGGAGGTGAGATGCCCATGGGCACCAACTGCTCCTGACCCCTCCTACATGCTGGGGTCACTTATTCTGNGGATGGGGAATGATAAAATGCCCCAGCCATAGAAAACCAGAAATCCCTCTCCTGAGACTATCTGGTCAAACACATTTGTATCTCAGGGAGAACTGTTTATTGAGATAGACAGTTCTCAAGANAGCCTGCTTTGTTTGGGCAAGCAATTAAAAGAAATAAACAAGTTAATAAATAAATAAAAGAGAGACCACAAATTTCTCAAGCCTGCCTTGTCCTGCACACACCCTCTACTGCTGTATAGACTTCGCGTCTTCACCATACCGAAGCCCAGGGCCCACTCCTCTAGGAGCCCTGACCAGTTGCCTCCCCTTTGTACAATTTCCATTCTGGTGGGGAAAGTTGCTGCCATGCTAATAATAAACGCAGGCTCATCTGTTGAGGTCAGATCTTGGTCCCTTTCTTGCCTTTTGCTCCTTTATTCTGCGCTCCTAAATCAAACAGAACTGAGGCCCAGAGAGGGCACACAGCAGGAACAGTAGAGAGAGAGCATCCTGCCTCTCCAGGTCCCCCTCGGAGTCCACCTGCTTGCTCTTCTACACCTCCTCCGGGTGTCTTAGACCGGGCACCCTCCAGGGCGGTGTCGCAGGAGCTTCGCCAGGATTGGTCACAGATTCAGCCGGGAGCCGCCTCTAGCCAGCTCTGCCCCGCCCCGGCTCCACCCGGTCCTGACTTAATGCTGGGGATTTCCCACAGGTCGCAGACACTCTTGTCGCCAGGGGGCGACAGACTACATACTCTGCAGAAGCCAGACTTCATTTACTTATGTGAGTGTGTGCCTGTGCCACACTGTATGTGGAAGTCATAGGACAACTTCTGGGAGTCTGTTTTCCCCATCCAGCAGATAGGTTATAGGGATCAAACTCAGGTCATCAGGCTTGGCAGCAAGCATCTTTAACTGCTGAGTCACCTCGAGTGCCCACATTAATTTTTAAAATTTGTTCTTTTTTAGTACATTTATCTTGTCTTAAATTTCCTAGTCCAGGTTCAGAAAAAATTTTTTAAAAGATTATTTTTATTTCATGCACATAGTGTTTTGCCTGTGTCGGTGTGCACCACGTGCATGCCTTCAGAGTCAAGAAAAGGGCAGAGGATCTCCTGGAACTGGAGTTACAGATGGTTGTGACCACCTATGTAAGTACTGGAATCAGAGGCCCTGTGTTCTCTGGGAGAACAGCAAGTGGTCTTAATCATGGAACCATCTATCTAGCCATTTAGAAACATTTTAAAACTTAGTCTATAAAGTAACTTTTCTTGCTCATTATAAATGATAAGATTCTTGAAGAAAAAAAAATCCTAGTCCAGCACCTAAAATTCCAATGAGGCCTCTTTGGGCTCTGGAATTTGGCCAGTTAAAAAACAAACAAACAGTCAGGTGGTGGTGCATGTCTTTAATCCCAGCCCTCGGGAGGCAGAGGCAGGTGGGTTTCTGTGAGTTCGAGGCCAGCTTGGTCTACAGAGTGAGTTCCATGACAGCCAGGGGTACACAGAGAAAGAAACCCTGTCTTGGGGGGGAAAACAGAAACTAACCTCAAAAAAGTATATTAAACACACACACACACACAACCCACAAACAAAATAATAACCACCAATGCCATAGTTGTTGGAAACTGACTTGTTTTGTACAATTTGGATGAGAAGAGTCAGCCCAAACTATTTGGGTTGCCTAACAGGAATTGTTGGAGAAGCNACTTCAAGGCAGGCCCAAGTCTCATTTTCCATAGGACTTCTCAGAGTCTTCTGAGCCTGACCCTAGCATGCACATCATCTGGAATTTGAGTCCATCAAGTTACTTTGATAAATTAGAGTTTATATGATTGATTGCTGTGGCTAGGTCTTATATTGTGAGGGATTCAGCCACATTTATAAGTGTAGATGGTCATTAAGATAAACCATGCTGTGACAGAAAATACATACTGTTATAATAAATTGGCCATTATATATATGAATTTTCTATATTTAACACTGCTAATATCGATCACAACATAATCATATAGTTAGTTGGACCTCATTAATTCTTCCCTTGTAGGAAGAAGTTCTGTTGTTCTCAGCCCCAGGAGTTTGAATCTAAAACAGAAATTCCCTAAGCTGAGCACGGTGGCACATGTGTGCAATCCCAGCACCTGGAAGGCAGAGGCAAGAAAACTGTCCTAAGTTCAAGGATGGCCAGATCTACATAGTGAGTTATAGACAGGGCCACATCGTGAGATCCTGTTTCAAAAGGGGGGATGGGTCAGTGAGATGACTCAATGGGTAAAGACACTTGCTGAGCAAGCCTGACAACCGCCCAAATTTAAATCCCAGATCCCACATAAAGGTGGAAGGAAAGAACCAATTCCATGAAGTTGTCTTCTTACATGTGCACCATGACACGTGCATCTGCTATGTGCGTATGCTGGGAGTCCAGGCATGAACTACCAGGCCTGGCTTCTTAGATGCTTTGAAGTTTCAGTCAGAGTAGGTTGCCCATATCTCAACTTCAGTTCTGTGGCACAGAACTTCCAGTTTAGTGTGTCTTGATGATTATGTGTTCACAACATTTCTAAACTAAAAGAGGCAAGGTGGCAGTGAGCAGGAGAGAGGAATCAGATGTTGGGTGAGCAGGAGAGAGGAGTTAGATGTTGGGTGAGCAGGAGAGAGGAGTTAGATGTTGGGTGAGCAGCAGATAAAAGCCTTTAAATGCCAATGAATGTTCTGATTCAACTGCTCTGACAGGAACACTCTGAAACTCTTCACAGACNAGTGTCCTCAGTGAGGGGGAATAGCCAACAACCAGCGCCACACAGACCAATGGCCACTGGCCAGACCAAAGTAGAGGTCCAGGCTCTAGAAACTTCGCCAACCTGAGGAAGCAAAATGGTCAGTTGGGCACAAAGGCCTGTACTGGTACATGGCACTGATCTGGGTGACTCCTCTAGTGAAAATGAATGTTCTTAGGGTCCCACACTGAGCACCAAAGCTGTAAAAGCCTAGCTCTCCTCCCAAAGGGAGTAAGAAATTATTCTAAGTCAACTATAAATGACCATGTTTGGGAACATAAATTCAACTTTCACTGCATATGTTATAACAAGAAGCTGTAGCATATGTGCTAGGAGGTGGTGATGTCACACGCCTTTAATCCCAGCACTCAGGAGGCAGAGGCAGGTGGATCTCTGGGTTCAAGGACAGCCTGGTCTACAGAGTGAGTTCCAGGGCAGCCAGGGCTACATAGAGAAACCCTGTCTTGAAAAAACAAAAACCAAACCAACCAAAAAACAAAAAAGGAGAAGGAAGAGGAGGAAGAGGAAGAGGAGGAGAAGGAAGAGCTGTTTCATGAACGTTTATAGTGGCAGAACAGAGTAAAGACAGTCATTCAATGCATTTCTTGGGGAGGCAGGTAGGTAGGCATTCTCTAACGCCATCCTCCAAGCCTAACAACCACTATCATCAGAGCAGCTAGATTACTTGCAAGAGACCCTCAAGTCTGAGCCTGTGAACAACCAGTCAAAGGAGAAGACGGGGAGGGTCCTTAATCCCTCGGCTGAGATTCCAACTACTTCTTTCTATGCCCTTCGTCCCAGCTGTATGTCATTTTGCCCCAGCTGCGTGTGCTCTAGGGAGGTGATATCGTACATGGAACATCGAAGGTTAACTGAAGTGGGACTCCATCTCTGCAGCTGTGGAGAAGTGGTCATTCACACTGAGGTGAGACTTTCCAGTGGTCTGGCTGCTCTGGGGTCACCATATGCCAGTAAGCAGCCCCTCCTCCATGCTCTGTAAGTCAAATGAACTCACTGATTAACCCAAATGGGACTCTGGTAGGATCTTATTTGGGTCTGCCATTGTCACCTATCTGGGAGGAATAGACATTTGTCCACACTTCCCTGGAAAAGTTCATGCAACCTGAGTGGGGTATCAGGAAGCCACAGTTACAGGTTTTAGATGCTGCCTGGTGCCAGTCTTAGCTTTTGGGTTTGTGGAAGTTAGCGGTTTGCTTAAAATCACCCTAAAGGGTTTACCTGATTCAAGAGCATGCTCACCCAGGTACAGAGATAAGCAATGAAAGTTTAGTAAAGGAACTAAAGATAGCCCAGGGTAGCCTTGGCTCTGCGTGTATGGGGGTCCAAATCCCCACAATCACCAAGTTCTGACCAATCAGCCTTGTAGAACTGTTGGCACAGGGGAGTTCATATGCTCAGTGTATTATCCCCAGTGAGTGGAGCAGCTCNAGCCTTGACTCGAAGTCCCTGTCTTTGTACTCTGCTGTGCATGGAGGAAGTGCAGAATAGCACAGTCTGTGGCTGCAAGAGTTCAGGGTGCTGGGGCCCTCCCCACTTCGGCCTTCTCTGTTTTCCCCCACTCAAGGTGAAGACCCTGTTAACTAGGCAAGTAGGAGCCACCTTTAAGCATAGCAGGCCAGCCACAGGGATGGCTGTGGCAATGCCAATGGGACTCCTACAGTTCTTATCAATGCTCTCTCTATCCTGACCTCTGTTTGCTCACCTGGAAAACAGGGACATTATAAGGGCTGACTGGCCCAGTGCACAGATGTTACGTCCTCAGGTCCCTATGTGTGCCAGTACCAAGCCTTCTGTGAACACCAAGCCCTGCTNATGTCACACTCTTCTTAGACAGACTCAAGCCACGGATGTTAAACAGCCACTAGATAGCTCAATTCAGGTTTGGAGATGGGGGTGGCCAAGGCCTGGGGCAGCTCCGAACCCAAAGTCAAACTTCCTTTCATCCCTGGAGCTGGCAAGCGTTCACTCAAGTTCTGGATCTTATTTTCAACGTAATGGCTTAAGACAAAAAGAATGAAAATAAACTCAACCCTGCGACTGAGGGTCACCTCCTGGCTGTTCTTTGATATCTGAGGACTACGCAATGGGGCTGGCTGCAGAGAGGAGATTTAAANCCAGCATAATCAGAAGGAGAAATGTGGCGGGCCATGGTGGTGCACGTCTTTAATCCCAGTACTTGGGAGGTAGAAGCAGGTGGATTTCTGTGAAGTTCCAGGCTAGCTTGAACTACATAGTGAGTTCCAGATAGCCCAGAGTACTCAGAGAGAGCCTCTCAAAACAAGAGGAAAAAAAAAGAAGGGAAAAAAATGTCTGAAGGGACACTAGCCCACTCGAGCATGTGGCTCTGGCAGGCCTTGCCCTTCTCCCCCATTCCATCTGGCTTGCTAAAAACCATTAGGTTACATTCCTAAAGCTAGCACCAAGGTCTATTCCCTTATTTGGCCACTTCCTCCTCCTGAGGCTGACTACCAAGGTCCAGCTATCAATGTATTGACATCCAGCAATCAAAAGCCCCCTTAGCTCACCTAATTAACATGTCTAATTAAAATTAAACACTTCATCCTAACACAGAGTTTCCCCCTTTACCTTTTTAAACCACCATTTGCCTCTGGGCCATGTCTATCTTCTCCATCCAGAGGCAGTCCTTTGTCCTCTGGGACAAATACCCCTGCTCCATTTCCCTTGTCCCATTTTCTTCCTTGTCCTCTATTTCTTGTCTTTGTCTCTTATTTCCTGCCCTCTGTCCCTCTGGGAAAATAAATCTCCTTTGTGTGGAGTACTTGGTCTTGGGGGTCCTATCAGGGGCCTATGGAGAGCCTGCTCCAAGGCCACCTCCAGGGTAATGCAAGAAAATCCACGAAGGCAATGAGGCCTAGACTTTTCCTAGTTGAGGGTATTTAGAAATAAGTTTCTATGTATCTGACTGGTAAAATAAGAAAACATACATACTTTCTGATATTAACTTTCTCTTTTACTTCATCTTAAGAACGGTCTCTGACTCTTTNTGTCTCCNCATAGCTACATATCTCCACATTGCTACATTCTATATGTACAGCTACATGTCTTTCTTTACATGCATATGGCCATACATCTCTATGCACAGTTACATCTGTTTTCACATGTCTACACATCTTTTNCATACATTTCTCTTGTATATCTCTTCTATACAGCTTCATCTTTCTTGTCTCCACACAGTTACAAATCTCCACACAGCCACAGCTAAACATCTTATTTACATAGCTCTCTCCCCACACAGCATCTTACACAGATCCTAGGCACAGCTCCTCTACGTAGCAGCAGCTCTTTCACACAGCTCTCTTTCACACTCACTCACTCACACACACACACACACACACACACTTCTACATTATTCACTCACTCTTTACACACTCACTCTTTCACCCACTCACTCCCTCACACTTCTCTCATGCTTCATCTCTCACTCAGCGCGCACACACACACACACACACACACACACACACACACACACACACACACACTTCACTCACATTCTGCAGCAGCTCTACACAGCCGTCTCTCTCCACACTGCTGCTCCTGCTCCACCCTCAGGGAAACTCTTGACAATTATGTTACATTTTCAGGGCCCTACCCATTCTCAAGACACAAGATAAGTCACGTAGTTTCTCTTAGGCTAGTAATGTCACATTGACCCATGCACGTAGCTCTAAGTTGGTGAGGGGTCCCAGACAGTAAACAATAGGCTGAACCTTGAGCAGTCAGGGTACGTGCAGAAANGGAGCTGCTGCAAGGACTATGTCTTGATGTCAACAGCCTGGCCTTGATTTAGCAGTAAACAACACCTGGGAATTAGTCTTCCTATATATTCTGCAGGGGCAGCTTAGTCTGTTTTGGACTTGTTCTAAGGTCTTTGCAAAATGTGTAAAAGGCTGTCTTTGAGACTGAGAATACTGTTACTTTCCTNTGTCAGTAAAGAAGAATATTCTGGTAATAATTCTGTTCATCAGAATTATACAGCTTAAACAGAAATCCACAGCTAAATGTGTGCCCAGAGATGTCAAACACACTACCACAGGGCTGTGGAAAGCACCCCACAGCTGTTCTTATTAGGGGGACACAACAGTGGCACCCGAGAAAGTTACAGACAGAAAACAACTGATTTCCACAGCCAGTGACNCCACGGCTTTGCCAGGTGGGGCTCCCCATCAGGGAGTTACACATCTGGGGGGTCGACTTGTCAAACACTAGTTGTCACCTGCTGCATACCCTCACGGCCCTCGGCAGGGTCCTGAGCTGATACTTGTCCTTTCAATGTCCATTGTGGCTGTTCCAAAACTACAGCTGAGATTACATTTGGAGAGGAGGGGTGGGGGTCCAGGGACTTGGGATGGCAGTTATACTAGCTTTTGTAGGAGGCCCTGAAGCCTGCATTCTCTCAGCAGACTTCCCAAGAAGAGAGTAGAGAAATGGCCAGTCCTCTGAGGCTAGGGTCACCCCATCTGTCACATGTGTGGGACTGAGGCAGAAAAAAGACAGGGAACGTAAAAAGGGATATTGGAAGGAATCCTTCAGGCTGGAATCTGATGAAAGCTGACAGTCAAGAATTGTCAAATAATTGTTTGTCATGAGAGTGGTCACTGACGTAAGAGACAATGTTACTTTTTAAAAACTATTTATTCATGTATTTTATGTATATGATTTTTTTTTTCGGTTTTTTGAGACAGGGTTTCTCTGTGTAGCTTTGGCGCCTTTCCTGGAACTCACTCGGTAGCCCAGGCTGGCCTCGAACTCACAGGGATTCACCTGCCTCTGCCTCCCAAGTGCTAGGATTAAAGGCGTGCGCCACCACTGCCCGAATATTTTATGTATATGAGCGTTCTGTCTTCATGCACACCAGAAGAGGACATCTGATTCCTTTACAGATGTTTGTGAGCCACCATGTGGTTGCTGGGAATTGAACTCAGGACCTCTGGAAGAGCAGTCAAGTGCTCTTAACCCCTGAGCCATCCCTCCAGCCCCAACAATATTATTTTACATAGAGAGGTTTCAAATAAGGATGTTGAATTGCAGCAACTTCGTGATTCACTGATGTACAGGCCTTCCTCACCACCCTTCCCATAAACGCACAATCTTTTTAAGCATCTCGTAGGAAACCCCATCCACAGTAAAAGACGTGTGTTAACCCCCTTGAGCAACCCTTGTAACCCATGGTGTTTTTGTTTTGTTTTAGATAGTCTCAAGTGACCCTGACTGACCTCACAATCACTACATAGCTGAGGATGACTTTGACCTCCTGATCATGGGCCTTTACATGGCCCATATAGTTCTTCTATCTTATTTGATTGCAATTCTGTCCAAGGAACCTGGAGAACTAGCCTATAATCTCAATTGAGAAAAGAAGGAGAGAGAGAAAAGGAGTTTCCTAGCAACCGTTTGGAATGTAGCTTGAGAGCCGCTGAAATTTATATACGACTACAGCTAAAACGAGGAAGCACAACTCTCTTGAGAAGCCTGTATCTATGCTTGGGCAAGTCTTTTTCTTCTCCTGAGCATCTTCCTATTAACTCCTGTTCTGAAGCTGCACCTGTGTTAAAGACTCTACAAGGCTGACTGATTAGCACCTCTATGACTGGAGATCTGGGGTATTGCAGATCTGCAGCCAGGTTTTCTTGGACTGTCTTTAGCCCATCTCTGCGTTTTACCTAACAATATTGTATGATATTAGATAAACCCTTTTTGTAGGGGAATAGCCTCAGGTTACGAGGAACTGAGTCAGGCAGAACCAAGCAATAGCCACTAGCCATAAGGAATAGCTTAGCACCAGCCTAATGGGTCTGCTCCTCCCATGTAAACAATATGCCTGGGTATGGAAGACAACCCACCCTGCTTCCAGTCAGGCTCCCAAGAAATAGCTATGACTGCCTGGAAGCCAACCACATTTGTATATACTTGTCACCCAGCCCCTCTAAGTGTGTCAACCTTTACCCTGCAGAAAGACTAAGCCCCTCAATGTTCCCATAAAGCAGTCTCAGCCTGTTGAAAACCAGTCTGTTTGCTTCTCATTTTTCTTACATCTGGTGCCGAGACCCAGGACACTTTTAGGGTCCTCTGAGTAGAGAGCCCTCATTTCCCTTCCCTGGGGTCATTCTTGCAACAGCATGGACCCCTATATAAGGCTCCCTATATAAGTTCACTATATAGGCTAAATGGCCACCAGTTCAACCTGACACCTCTGGTCTTTTGTGGCCTCTCCCTCCATCAATAGTACACTCAGTTAATGCTTGCTGGCTTTCAGCCAGCCTGGTAAGAGTGAAAATATTCTAAAAAGGGACACTTATATCATGGATCAGGATCTGAAGGGTATCCACTGGGATTTCCATGAGGGTGGTTGATTGATCACACACACTTTTGTGTGACATGTCCTGATCCAACCTTGGCTTTGTTGGGCCACTCCATCAGCAGGGGGTCTTCTGGTGGGAGACAAAAGCCTACAAGGCCTTTGTTTAGAGCTGCCAGGCGTTTGTCTCAAGTCAGTAGGGCAAGGAAGAAGCTGGCCATCTTGGAAGTTCACCACCTTTATTACCTGGCCACAGGACCTCTCCCTATCTGTCTGCCTACCAAGGAATCTAGCTAACTCCTAGTCTCTGATTTTTCTCTGTGTGTCTACTGCACGCGTGTTTCCTCACCTCTAATAAACACCATTGTTCAACTGTTGATTCTGACTGCAGAGTTTGAGACTTCTCTGCGGCCACCTTTTGCATCCCAGATCTTTCCTGCCTTTTATTTCTTTAGCTGGCAGAGAAAACAAACCCAGTTAAGACCCCTAGACTGTATCACCAGGACTACCTGCCCAGGGATCCTTATAGAGGCATTGTCTCAATTAAGATTCTTTCTTCCCAGATATGTCTCTAGCTTGTGTCAAGCTGACGTAAAACCAGCCATCACAAGGTCTTCACATAGTCTATTCCTCATCCTACCTATCCTACCCAGAGGCCTACACTTTCCTGGAAAGTCTAGATCCAGCAACCAGGCCCAGAAGGGCCCGGCCACATAGCTGGCCCTGAAGTCTAGGCCTTACTCAGCCTACTTGGAGGGATCTAGCCACTTGTGGGTGGGGTTAGTTAGAGCTGTGATACAGGCTCACTTACCATGTTGGAAGAAGTAGCTCCTATACACTCAAACCCTCAGAAAAGGCGGCCATCTGATGGACAGGAGGGACCTCTGGGCATGGGGACATTCCCATCACCTCCTGTCTCTTCACAGGACCTCCAGGATAAGTGGCTGTGTGGTACACATCTATTATTTCAGCTATTTGGGAGGCAGGGATTTCGTTTGAACCCAGGAATCTGAGGGTAGCTCAGGCCAACAGTGCCCAGCACTGCTTGTGTCTCTTGGTCTCCAGAACTTGGAGTTTCCAGAGCTTTTTCTCACCAATTGCTCTCCAGGTAGAGAGTTATTGAATGGGCCAGAGGTGTCTGCTTCGAGCAGTCCAAGGAAGCAGGCCTGGAACCTGCCTCTGCCTCCTGAGTGCTGGGATTAAAGGCATGTGGCACCATGCCTGGTAAAAGTATTTATGTTCTTCTGGGTAGACTTGCTAAGGGTTATATAGTAATTCTATGTTTTATTTAAATAAAATGAAGTAATTATTATTTTGGTTTTCCGAGATAGGATTTTGTTACGTAGCTCAGATATCATGGCCTAGAACTCACTATTCTGCCCCCAATTTCTTGGTGCTGGGGTTTTGGGCCTATGTGATAATTTTATATTCATTTATTTAGAGATAGGGTTTCACTATGTAACCCTGGCCTAGAACTCTGTGTTGAACAAGACTGGACTCGAACACACAGAGATCTTCTGCCTGCCTCTGCCTTTGGAGTGCTGGGAATGAAATTGTACACCACCAAAGCCAGTGATAGTTTTACTTTAAATATTTGAGTACTATCTTCACTGTTTCCNGTAGTGGCCATGGGAATATAAATCCCCACAAAACCCACAGGAAGGACTTTTCATACCATGACAGCACTTGTTACTGTTTTGTTTGTATAACCTTCTACTGAGCACAGGGGTCTTTTAGAAGTGACAATTAAATGTCACCTTCTCGTATAGGCTTCCCAGGTCACCTTACTTACCATAGAGGTCCATCTCTAGTATTATTTTTCCATCAAGACGCTGTCTAGACAGCACTAGGTCGCTGTAGTATTGAACTGGCTGGACCATAATGGACAGTGTCTTTGTTGGCGACAGGATCCCCAGCGTTTATCAGAATACCAAACACACAGTAGGTCCTCAATAAATGGTTGATTAATGGCGTTTTTCTTTTCTACCAAAATTTCAAGTCCCTCTCCAGTCTGCCCTTTTGCTCCAGCCTGGCTCAGAACCCTCGGCTGAGTCCTCCCCACAGCGCACACCCAGAAAGATCACGACAGGAGCCTGCGAATGTTACCTGAACATGACTCTTTAGGGACTTGTGGGTGAAGCGCGCCTGGGTTCTCAGAAGCTGAAGGGGGCGTTACCAGCAGGCGGGAGGGCGGCCGGGCTGGCCCAGCATCTCGGCCGCCCCCAGACCGTCTCTTTGCGCCTCTTTTCATAGCCCCGCCCCCTTTCATAGCCACGCGACCTCGTGGGTCCTTGCTATTGGTCCTTCTCCAGATGCTGTCAAGCGACCATTTCTGATTGGCCACAAAACCCCGCACGCCTCCCTAGCTGCCACAACAACCGCCACGTGCTCTACCGTGGGACTTCCTCATTGGCCAGCCGCCTCGATACACCTGACTCCCCGCTTCCTCTTCCCATTGGCTTTCCAGTCCCAGGCTCGGCTCTACCGACGCTGATTGGCCACTAGGGAGTGAGGCGGGGCTCGGGGCGGGTTAAGAGTGCGGCCTTGCGGGCGCGCGCGCGCCTCGGGTTTTCGATGGCAGGGCAGGGGCTGGCGGCGGGCTTCCTGCAGGTGCCCGCGGTGACGCGGGCCTACACCGCGGCCTGCGTCCTTACCACCGCCGCAGTGGTGAGCGGGCGGGCGGGCGGGCCGGGTGGGCGTGGCGGCGCCATGGTTACAGTCCCTGGCCTGCCCGAGGGGGTTAGGGAGGTCGCCGGTTTCCGGCGTCTTACGCGCTCCCCGTCCCACAGCAGCTGGAACTCCTCAGCCCCTTCCAGCTCTACTTCAACCCGCACCTGGTGTTCCGGAAGTTCCAGGTGAGGCGCCCCACTCTGGCACCTGGCAGCCAGGCCCTTGCCCTCCAGCCCCGCGCCTCACCGCCACCCCCACCTCTTTGCAGGTCTGGAGGCTCATCACTACCTTCCTCTTCTTCGGGCCCCTAGGATTTGGCTTCTTCTTCAACATGCTCTTCGTGTATCCTGGGCCACGGGAGTGGGGTTGGCGAGGGCGGATTGGGGGTGTGTGCTGGGCTAGGAGCGGGGAAACTGAGGCCCAGTCGACGTGGCACTTCCTATACCAGTGTTGCAGGTTCCGCTACTGCCGCATGCTGGAGGAGGGTTCCTTCCGTGGTCGAAAGGCCGACTTCGTCTTCATGTTTCTCTTCGGTGGTGTTCTCATGACTGTATCCTTCCTGTAGGCTCAGTATTATTGGGCCAAGGGACACCTCCGTCTAGCCTGTCATGGCCCTGGGGTCTGACANGAAGTGCCCAGGCGGGGAGGGACAAACATTCACGGCCTAGCAGCCAGGTAGCCTAGATGCCCCAGCTACATCAGTGTCCCTGCAGAGCACAACAGGGAGAAAATAGGATAGACTGGTAGAATACCGAGTCTCTGAAACATGAATGCAAGAGCCAGAGAAGCGAGCAGGCCTGGATGGAGCCTGGATACCTGGACGCCACAGACAGGGGCTCTGCTTGATACGGAATACACCAGGGATATGAAGGAGCCCCTTGAAAGCCCGGGAGGCACTGTGGGCCGCAGACTGCTCCAGGGTGCCTTGACTCTGGCCCAGCTGCTGGGATTCCTGGGCAGCCTCTTTTTCCTGGGGCAGGCCCTCATGGCCATGCTGGTCTATGTATGGAGCCGGCGCAGCCCTCAGGTGAGGGTCAACTTCTTCGGCTTACTCAACTTCCAGGCACCATTCCTGCCCTGGGCCCTCATGGGCTTCTCAATGCTGCTGGGGAACTCCGTCCTCACAGACCTGCTAGGTGAGNCTGCCCACCTTTTCCACTCACGTCAGGCCAGCTGCTCCCATCAGGGTATGCAGCTCACACATACATCCCTTCCCCCTGCACAGACCTCTCTCTCTCTGCACCTCCCAAATTCCTCTTCCTGTCTCCACTCCTGTTCTGTTCTTGATGCCCCTCAAGCAGTCCAGCTGGCCCACAGGATTTGCATCTGTGGTTGACCTGCAGACACTGGGGGTGGTTACAGTTTCTGCTTCCTGCTTCCTGTCCCCACAGTGTTCTCAGGTCCCCAGTCCTTCCCCCTCCCCAGGTACTGTCCACTTTTGGGCCCCTTGATGCCTTTCAAAGCCGGTTCTGATCTTAACCTGATGGCAGGTGACAGGGTGCTTGTGCTCTGGAACCTGGGGCTATACTGGGCTGTGAGAGACGGCCTCTGCCAGCCTTCGGTTCTCTTGCAGGGATTGTTGTGGGTCACATCTACTACTTCCTGGAAGATGTCTTTCCCAACCAGCCTGGAGGCAAGAGGCTGCTGCTGACCCCCAGCTTCCTGTGAGTGTGGGACAACTGTTTTCCCTCCCTCTGGTGGCAATCTACCTACTTGTATTTACCGCAGCTCAGTATAGTTGTCCCCTCCCCACAGGAAGCTACTACTCGATGACCCTCAGGAGGACCCCAATTACCTGCCCCTTCCAGAAGAGCAACCAGAGCACTAAGTGTGGCCTCTGGAGCAGTAAGCCCACTTGGTCAGCCAGAGGCTTCTGGCAGAGTTCTACCTTCTCTTACAGCCAAGCAACCCATCCAGAAGGCGGGCCCACCTTGGTGCCTCAGCCAGCAACACCCTGCACTCCCCTTTGCCATCTCTGCTTAACTGTAGGTGGCAGGACATGGGGCCCAGAGAGGGTGAAGACTGCCTACGGATGCCTAGCAGAGCTCTGGACTCAACTAATCACAGACCCACAGTTCTCATCTTCATGCTGCCAGTGCCTTGCTGGAGCACTGGGAACAAGTCCTAAACACCCAGGATCATGCCCAGTCTACAGGTATCTTGCCCAGGGTGCCTGTGGGCTGATGCCCATCCTCCTAGCTCCTCTGTCCTCTTTTAAGGCAAGCAAGTGTTCATGGTCATCTCCGGCTGGTGACCCATAAGTCCCATGGGCTCAGGTGCAGAGAACAAGTTTGGTCCTCTGCCATTCTAGTGAGCCCAGGACCTTGAGCTCTATCTTAGCAGCACCCTGTGTGTAGCAGAGGTAGTCTGAACATTCCGTTTGCTGAAGGCCTGTGAGTCCTTCCTACCTGCATCTCCTCTGAACCAAGGATGTCAATGTGGCCAGTTTTCCTTGTTGCTCTACATGTGCTCCACCGGGGCTTACTCCTGGATGCCCAACAGCATCTTATTATTTCTAATAATACTATTATTAGAAAACCACTGCTTATTATTTCTATGGTAACAAAAACGTTTTCTACGGAGTCTGACTCAATTTCATAGTGAAACCTGGTGGGGCCGAAGCTGTGTTGCTGTGTGGAGTGGAGGTTGAGTCCAGTTGAGCCAGCAGGCAGGCTCTAGGGGTGTACAGGGAGAAGGGTAGAACACTTCCTAGAAGGATCCACTGAGAGGGTAGCAGTAGACTGTAGCTGGGGTACTGGGATCAGTCTTCAGTTACAACCTGTATGCCCAGTTTGCCAAGCTGAGCTTGGTTTAGTGGAGACCCATATGTCACCTTAATGGATGCTATGTCCATTCTACACTATACCACAAACCAAGGACAAAGGGAATGAGTAGCTTACTGAAAGCACAGCTTGGGGTGGGGGTAGAGGGCCATACCTCTTCTCCACGTACTGCCAACTCAAAGGATGACACACGGCTGGTGTGCTATTTCCCTATCCTCAAAACAGGCTGGGGAAGAAGCTGGTCCTGGCCAAAGTGGAGATGGACTTAGTTAACCTTTTTTGGGTTGTTAGAACTTCGATACAGAAGACTTCCTGTTCGTGTGCTAGTGATGTCATGTCCAGGTGCTGCCCACACATGACCAAGTCCTCTAGAAGGGACTCTAGAGCAACAAAATCTCCCTAGCTGGCAGCAGCCTGTCTGGATGCAGCAGGACCAAGCCAGCAAATGAGCCTCAACCTCTACAAAGACTTGCTGAGCACAGAGCTGCACAGGGAAGCCAGAAGGCACAAGAAAGAACAATGAATGGGCTCTGCTTTGGGGGCCTTGTGGCTGGCTGTGGAGACCCAGTGATCTCCATTTACTCACCTGAGAATTTGAGGGCGAGAAGGGAAGGACTGGCACATCAACCTTGGCCACACCCTCTCCTATCNATGCAGGTTCTACCTCAGCCCCACTCCTAGTTCTAGCTCACATTTTTATGCTATCAACACCAAAGAAACTCAACTTATTACTTTTATTTAAAAAGTGTTGCTAGCCCTGTTGGGGGCTCCTATACAAAAACAAAACAAACCCAAATGAGGCTGCTTCCTGACGTTAGACTTTGGAGGACAGTGCTGGGGCTTAGCAAATGGAATGTGTGCTGAAGGAAGGCACCCAGGAGGCCCTACCCCATTCCTCAGGATGGCACCAGCTGTCCCTTTGCCTCTCTCTACCACAGAGGAAGGAAAGGCAGTCTTTTGAGATGCTCCGTGGAAGTTGAGCATGGATGGCTTCATCACCAGGCTGGGGCAGTNTTGGCAAGACGCCTCATTCGCCTGAAGTAGGAGAACAGGTGGTCAGCAGGGGCTGGTCACAGCTCTGGGTGGCCACCCTCCTAGTATGTTATTTTTCTAGAGTAGGTGGTGTGGGGCCCATCTAGCAGAAGTAAGTCTCCAGCCTTTTCTTGACCTTGCCAGTCTGCTGCACTGGCCCTGTTTATCTCTATAGAAACCCTGAGGCCGGGCGGTGGTGGCGCACGCCTTTAATCCCAGCACTCGGGAGGCAGAGGCAGGCGGATCTCTGTGAGTTCGAGGCCAGCCTGGGCTACCAGGTGAGTTCCAGGAAAGGCACAAAGCTACACAGAGAAACCCTGTCTCAAAAAAAAAATAGAAACCCTGAGACCTGCTAGGGGATGTTGTTCTCTTCAAGGAAATGTAACCTGGGGCCTGATCCCCACAGAAACTTCCTCTTGTTCCTGGGAAGAAGATATCCCTGCCTCTGCTGGGGAAGATAGGTGCCTAGGGGTGTACCTTGTGTTCCGGTCTTGATCCCGGATCTTCTTCTCCATCTCAGCATCGGTCAGTGTCTCCAGCAGGGGGCACCACTGGTCAGCATCTCCGGTATTTCGGATGGCAATCTCGACTGTGGGAAGTGGGTTCTCACTGAGGGAAGGGAAACAGGGAGAGGAACAAGGACAGTTAGCAGANTGGCAGCTAGAAAGTCCCCCAGAAACCACTGCTTTCCACTCTGTTATCCCTTAGCAGATGGCCAGGGCATAGCAGGAAGGCTTACTTCCTTGTCCCAGCTCCTCCCAGCAGCAATGCCAATGGGCAGCTGGGAGATGACTTTTGTCACTGAATCTCAAGCATGATGCCAGGACCTGTCTAGCAGAAACAGCACTACCTATACCCTAAGGCAGTCTCCCTTCAAAGCCAATTCTCCTCAATAAGAATTGAGGGAGCTGCTGGCTATGGAGGTAGTTTCTTTGGACAGAATAGTGTCTCAGGTACAGTTGACTGATAAAGACTGTAGCCAAGCCTGTCTACCCTACACTCTCCAGGGCCTGTACCCACCAACACCCATGGATCAGGAAAATACCACAAACACCAAAGGAATGGGAGTAGAGTTGTAAAAGGATTTCTCCAGAGGCCTCAACCTCCTCACAGAAGGCCACTGGGTGCGCCTGCTCTCAACTGTTGTATACACATTTATCCTTTGGCTCACTTCATGGGGTTCACACTAAGCTCCGGAGAAGTCAGCCTCTTTGCTTTGAGACAGACAGCTGGTTGGCAGAGAACTGAGCCTAGAAATGCTATCTCAAGGCTTAGAGTCCTTCAGAGAGCACCTAACTGCACCCTAAAGTGTGTTGGGGGGGGGGTCATCTGTTCAAGCCTCTTGCCAAATGGACACAATGGTGTCAACAAAATGGGACGAAGGCTACAAGGGTACATGTACTGGGGGATGGGTGTGGCTGTGCCGCTCTGCACCTTGGTTTCCAAGTTGGTAAGAAGAAGCTAAAGAGGTACGCAATGTGTTACAGCAAACCCTAGCCTAGCAGGAAGCCTCACAGCAAGGTCCTCTCCTTCCTCCACCGTCACACTGGCCTTCCAGCTAGGTGGCCTGCCTCCCTGTCACTTGAGGAGATGGCCTCCCTACTCTACCTACAATCCTAATCACGTGTGTGCCCACCTGCTGTCCTGCTGCACCTTGTCAGCTCTGGGAAAGGAGGAGACAGAGCCCAAGTGATACTTGGCAGATGAAAATGGGATAAACAAGCTAACTGGGCTGTTTCTGTCTTTCAAATATGGCAGCAGAGTTTACTGTCGGGAACCTTAACATTAAGCAGCCAACATTCATTGCAGAGGCCTCTTCAGAGCCAGACAGATCCTACACAGCCTCTCTCAGGCTTCAGGAATGGTGGACTTCACAAAAGCAAACTCCTACACCAGATTGGATGGTAGAGTCACAATTCTTCATCACTGCACTAAGACAGTATAGGCCACACCTGGCATCTGAGAGCCCACCCTAGCCCAACTCAGAAAGGCTGGGCTTGGGCCAGTTCTTGGCATAAGGGTTTCAGGGACCTTGAGCCTAGATTAAAGCCAAAGTATGGATGAAGCTGATTCCACTGACTAGGGGAGTCCTGGCTTCTTGCAGACACAGGTCTAACTTACTACTGAAGCTCAGCTGACAACATCTGTACCCACAGGCCCCATAGAACCTGGAAGCCCAAACTCCTGCTAGTGACTCAGAAGCCAGGCACCAGTCAGCCCCCACCCTGTGGTCCCAGGGCCAGCCTCTTCTCAGCAGCTTCATTTGGAAATCCAGGAACAGCCCAGGCAGACTCATCCCTCATCTCCAGGTCATCTCCCTTGGGAGGGCAGGCTTGAAAGGCGCCAAGCCCAGGCTAAAGGAAGCAAAACATGTTTTTCTCTGAATTTAAATAAGAGATGGCAAACAGGCCCAGAGGCCCCTTTGTTTAGCTCCTTCTCTGGGAAGATTTCACACCATGGGTTTGTTCAAAAATAGAACTACTAGAGCTGACCATGGAGGGATGGACACAGAGCCTGGGCTTTGTGGGGACATGCAAGAGAGATGCTGCCCTGAGTCCCAAGTCTGTGAGCCAGCATCCATTATTCCAAGGGATTCCTACTTATGAACTTTGAGGCCAGGAAGGATCCTGGACATTCTCTGACCACACAAACACCCCTGCCCTGTAAAGGCTGTTAGAAGACAACAGTGAGAGGAAAGGCTGACACTAATGGAGTGGATTTGAGTTTATTTTTGATGTAAGATTTTTGTTGTTGGTTTTTTGGTCTCTGTGTAGTCCTGGCTGCCCTCAAACTCAGAGATCTACCTGCCTCTGCCTCTCAAATGCTGGGATTAAAGGCATGTGCCACCATGCCAGACCTGGTTGTAGGAGTTTATTTNCTGTGATGTATAGGCAAGTTGAGAAGCAGTATCATCCTGGGGGAAAGGAGACCAAATTCTACACTCACCCATATGTTTGCAAGTCACAGCTGCCATGCCCCTTAGGACAGGCGAGAGTTCCACATACTCACTAGGAAAGGGCAACCTTTGGGCAAGCTGCTGATACAATATGCCTCTGCATTAGGCAATGCTTTCTTAAATGTGACACACACAAATATATATCTGCATATATATGTATGTGTATATGTGTGTGTGTATCAACCAACTAAAAAAGCCAGGTGAACTGGACTGTTATTTCATCAAAATAACTTTTGTGCTGCAAAGGACACTATCAAGGGTGAAAAGGCAACTCAGAGGACAGAAAAAAAATATTTACAAATCATACCTACTAAGGAATGTGTATCCAGATTATATGGAGAACTCTTACAGATCAATATGCAAAAGAAAAAAGGGTTAAAAATACAGGCTTGTGGGCTGGAGAGATGGCTCAGAGGTTAAGAGCACTGACTGTTCTTCCAGAGGTCCTGAGTTCAATTCCCAGCAACCACATGGTGGCTCACAACCATCTGTAATGAGATCTGGCGCCCTCTTCTGTATACCTAATAAATAAATAAATAAATCTTAAAAAAAAAAAAAAAAATACAGGCTTGTGAGATGGCTCAGTGTGAGGTCCTGAGTTCAATCCAGAGTACCCACATGGTGGAAAGAAAGAACTTCATCCTAAATTTGTCCTCTGACATCCACACGTGTACATAAACACATTCTCCCTCCCCCACAAATAAACTGGGGTTGGGGTGAGTGACCTGAACAAGCCATTTTCAAAGATACATATACGTAAAGGGCCAATAATAATGAAGAGATACTCACCAGGAAACACAACGCTAGCCTATCACTTGACCCTCACCAGGATAGCTAGTCAGAACGGCAAGACAAGCCCTGGCCAAAAAGTAAAGAGACACCAGACCTTTATCTCAGAACTTGGAAGGCAGAAGCAGGCAGATCTCTGAGTTCAAGGTCAGCCTAGTCTACAAGCACGTTCCAGGACAGCCTTAGGTTCAATCTCTAATAATGCAGAAATTAAATTTTTAAAGTAAAACAAATGGCTAAGTGGTGTGGTGTGAATTGTCTCTCAGTGAGTTGTTATAAAAATAAAATCCAGGCTGGGCTAGCTGGTGGAGTTCTACCAGGATACCTACCCTCTATGGTGCACACCTAACTAGAGCCTGGGCCCACAGCACTGGTGGGTTCTGCAGGATGCTGCAGCCTCTGTGAAAAACAGCTCAGCAGTTTCTCAAATACTAGGTATGACAGCTCATCATATAAACCAGACTCAGAGGAGGCTGAGCCAGGAGGACTGCCATGAGTTATGTATTTGAGGCTAGTCTGAGCTACAAAGTGAGATCCTGTCTCAATAAAACAAAGCAAAACAAAAGTTAACCAGTTACCATTATAATCCAGAAATATTACTGGGTAGAGAGCCAAGAAAACTGCCAAGAGTATTTAAACACAAGCATATAAATGTCCTTAGCATTATTTACTACAGCCAAAAAGTAGAAACAACCCACAGCAGAATGGATAAGTCAAATGTATATATTTATCCAATGGAATATTATTCAGTGATAAGACCAGAGTTCTGATAATGCTACAACATAGATGACCCCTGAACTAGGAAGCTCATAAGGCCAAATAGTGCCAGTCTGGGCTTTGTGGTGAGACCCTGGCTCCATAGAATGAAAACCAACCAGACCAAACCAAACATACATATAAGAAGGCCAGGCATGGTGACTCAGACCTATAATTCTATTATTTGGAAAGAAGGTAAAAGCATGAAGATCAGAAGTTCAAGACCTGCCTGGGCTACAGAATGAGTTCAAGGCCAGCAACTCAGTGTGACCCTACCTCAAAATCAAAAAGTAAAAAGACACCAGACCTTTATTTATCTCAGGACTTGGGAGGCAGAAATAGGCAGATCTCTGAGTTCAAAGTCAGCCTAGTCTACAAGCACGTTCCAGGACAGCCTTAGGTTCAATCTCTAATAATGCAGAAATTAAACAAATTTTTAAAGTAAAACAAATGGCTAAGTGGTGTGGTGTCTCTCAATGAGTTGTTATAAAAATAAAATCCAGGCTGGGCTAGCTAGTGGAGTTCTACCAGGATACCTACCCTCTATGGTGCACACCTAACCAGCCCAAAGGGGTTCTAGCAGGTTCCTCTACCTAACTGCTGATGCTACACCAGCAGAGGACTTGTTTCTCTGTCCCTCATTTAGGCTCAGCTGCCAAGTCCTCTGAGCTAGTACACCTTCACCTTTCTGCCCAGCACACATGATCCTGGCAGGGCTGTGGGTATAAGCAGCCTTAGGGAACAGACACTAGTGACTGACCTCAATACAGTGCTTGGAGTGGGCATCTGAACATCTGCTCTACCCTTCCTGACCAAGCCAGTGCCCACCCCAGCCAGCTTCCCTTAGGCTGTGTACCCAACCCCAGCCATTAGGTATACTAGGAGTCAAAGTACACTGGCAGCCATACATAACACACCTGTCTTTCTCCTNTGCCAGAGAGGATGCTGTTCACTGGTTCCTGGCTTTGGAGCAAAGGGACTGGCTTAGCAGAAGTTATTAGTAATTTTGCTGTAGACAATTCTCCTAAGAGCAGCAAGCTCCCTGCTGCCTAGCTCCATTCCTTATCAAACCCATTTCCCCATATTTGTCATAGCCCTTCTTAAAAAAAAGAAAGAGAAAAAAAAAAAGAATTAAAGAATTTTTATCTGCTTTATTATAATTTTTATGAGTACTTTTGCCTCCATTTATGTATGTGTACCAAGTGCACATGGAGACCAGAAGAGGGCACCACATCCCCTGAAACAAGTTACAGATGGTTGTGAGCCACCTTGTGGGAGCTGGCACTCATCCTGGGTCCTCTGCAAGAGCAGTTAGTGTTCTTAGCCACTGAACCATTCCTACAGTCCTTGTCATAGCCCTTTTCTCCTCATACTGGCTCTGAAATGTTTGTGTTGCTCTAAGTCAGTTCTGTACTCTAGGAGCCTGGAGCCCCTTACCAGTTTGTCACCCCCTCTCCCCGCCATGCTTCTTGTTCCTGTCCTGGCCTTTATCAGGCCATCTAATACACAGGCATTATGGTCTTGCTCACACATGCCGTGACCAGCAGCTCTCTCTGCTCTCTATGGATACAACCAAAGTCGAGGGACCACAGGATGGGTACGGAAGGGGATGGGACATGGACATGCAGAGAATGGCAGATGGCTGGAAGGAACTTAGTGTGCTTTCAACATGAAGTGACAGAGCTTAGACCTTACAACTCATTTTAAGAGGTCATGGAACTCAGTGCTTGTCATATTCTGTACATGGCAGAACCTAGGCCAGGGTTCCTTCTCCCAGGGAGGAACTTCAAGGATGGTAGGGACAACAATCATTCTCTTGTGGTAAGTGGTTAAGAAATCCCTAGTTTTACGTGTCCATGAGGTGAGGAGATGCAGTGCTGAGAATACAGGGAGCATCAGGAGTTTTGGCTGCTCCTGTCCTCNGGATTTTTAGACTCTGATTCTCATGTACCCCATTGTCACTGCTAGGTCTCTTGCAGTGTGGGTAGCATCCCAGGTGCCCAGACGGCACAACACATGGGACAGGTGTTGAGAGCTCACCAGGCCTGGTTGGCTAGGAAGATAAAGTAGCCCTTTCTGACTCTGAAAACAAGTGCTTGGGACATGTTCCAGGAATCTAGGCAGGCCACAGTGGAAGGGATATTTACTTGCTCAAATTTCTACCAGGGTGGCCCTACACTTACTCCTAAGGATTTGAAATCTGAACTCAGAACTAAGTACAGCAGAGCCAGGCCCTTCCTGTCCACACCTGAGAACTCATGCAATGGTCCTTGAGTCCTAACCTAACACTATTGGGTGGCTTCCAGGGGGCTTTCTCTGGGGCACAGGAGAACTGCAGGTGGCTAGGAATTTAACAAGGACCTGAAGCCACCTGGGGTCTGATAATGTAAATGCTGCTAGGTGTTGGAAACAGAAGAAAAAGATGTCAGCAGGAGCCATCAGGAGCCTCAAGAAGCTGCATCTCTCAAGCCTTGACCGTAGCACTTGAGGCTGCCACACAGCACCATGAAGGCCAATACTCGGTACCTGCTGCTAGAAGCAGCCAGTTTCAAAGTGGGTTCCCCTCAAGTATTGATTGTGGATGGGTCCTCTGTGTCAGTGTCACTCCCAGGACCTGTACAATGTTACCAGGCATCACAGGACCTCAGACCTGACTCCGGGGAACAAAACAGGCCTACATTGGCTCTCAGGCCTCCTGGCCTTGGCTTCATACAAGGTGAATGGACACCTTGGCTGCACCCACAAGTAGGCTTTCTCCAGTAATGGTGAGGCATGGAGCAGACATCAAGACTAGGAAACAGAGCTGCTTGGCCAGTGGGCTACTAGAGGAGTGACAACAAGCCACGTACATACCTGCTTAGCATATCAAGGGCTTGGGCTGAGGGGCTCATACCCTTTTGGATGTGCCTCATTCCTTCTCTCTCAAAACATTTTTATTATTTTATGTGTTGGGGTGTATTGCCTAATAGGATGTCTGCATACCCCTTACGTTCCTGGTGCTCACAGAGAGCACTGGATCCCTATTGAATAGAAGCTCCCTCTCTCTAGCCCCTTTTCTCTTGCTCATACTGACAGAAAGCCCTAAGGAAGCCAATTCTTGGGATGTCTGGTAAACCTAGCTGAGTCAAAACCTACTAACAAACTCCCTGAATTGCCATGTCTTTGCAAAAAGCCCTTTGTTCTTGCTTTTGCTAAGCATTCCAGTTCCCAGTGAAGTCTTTTTCCAATGTAGGCAAGAAAGTGAACAAAAATGTGAAACCAGAGGGAAGGATGAACATGCTAGTTATCCTACCTGAAGGCATAGGTCTTCTGGTGCCAGCTCAGCTGTCCCCGGATGCTGTATGCAATGGTGGTGACAAATTCCCCGCCCAAACCCAGCTCTGAGCACAGCTTCAGGGCAAACTTCTCTGGGGAGTTTTCCTTCTCTGACATGTCCCATTCAAACTGGTCCACCAGGGAGATGTTTCCCACATGGATGTTCAGCTGTGGCAAGAACCAATAAGCACAAGTGAGGGCAGCCCAGGATGCTGTGAGGAGGTGGGGACCAGCCATTCTCAGTTGCCAGATCGGAGTGAATTCTGCCCATGACTCAGGAGCTAAGAAAGAACCAAGGCTGGCCCTTGTCTGTCTAGTTCCTTGTTCACAAAATAAGACCGACCTCACACACCTCCCAGGTTGCCAGCAGACATTGAGGTTCTGGGCACCTGATCGCACCTTACCCTCTCTACTCATAACCCTTGTCATCTCATGCTGACCAGGTGTCTTCTTTGTCCTTTACACTTGTGGCAATCAATCTTTACGCAGCTTTGCTGACCATATAGGGCTCAGCTTACATGCCACTCTTCAGAGATTGTCCTTGAGTCTGTTTTAAGCCATCGTCTATACCCCAATGTAACTACTTTTCAACCATCTTGCCAAGCAGCCCCCAGGGACACCTGCCCTATTTACTCCTTACCCCTTAGAAAGGTATGCGTATTCCACTACACCACTACACAAAGTTGTCCTCTGACCCTCCATCCATCGTGGCACACACATACTAATAATAGTTTTTAAAAAAATTCACCACAGCAAGACACATGCATCATAGCACACAAACTAATAAAGCTAAAAAACGCTGGTTGGTGGTGGCGCTCACCTTTAAGGAGGCAGAGGCAGGCAGATCTCTGTGAGTTTGAGGCCAGCCTGGACTACACAGTGAGTTCCAGGACAGACAGAGCTACACAGAGAAACTCTGNCTTCAAAAGCCAAAAACCAAATAACAAAACAAAAACAAACAAACAAACAAAGCTAAAAACTTCCTCACAGTAAGATACTTTCCACCCATCAGGATGACTATTATCAAACAAGGAAGTAAGGAAGGGAGGGATGAAGGAAAGAAGGAAGACAGAAACAACTTTTGGTGACTATGGGGAGATACCTTTGTGCATTGTTAGTGGGAATGTAAAATGGTCCAACTGCTGTGCAAGTTTGGTAGGCCCTCAAAATATTAAAGGATAGCCAAGTGACCTGGCAATTTGAACTCGTGAGTATAAACCCCAAAGAACTGAAAGCAGGAATACAAACAGGTATTTGAATTATGAAATATTTCTGGCCCAGTGCTTAAGAATATTACATTGATGNTGCACATCTCATTATGGGATTTCATACTTCACCACCAGCTGCTTTCACCTTCTAACTCTGGGATTGGCTCAGCGCCTGACAGAGATATAGCAGCACTGGCTGTCCTACCCACAATGTGACAATTTACTCTAAAAAGTCAGCCCTCCCATCCTGAGGACACAGTTAGGTTGTTCGTCAAAGATGCCTTCCCAGAAACTGCATCCCAAGCAAGGAACCCTGACAGACTTCCACCAAGGGCTGAGTACTCTTTGCACCTACCTTGATGATGACNCGCTGGTCAGATTGGTCCTCCAGGATGCTGTCTGTGGGGTAGGACTCAATCTGCTGTCTAATGGCAGAGGCAATAGCTGGCACAAAAGTCAGCGGATTCAAATCCAGGTCATCACAAAGGATTTCTGAAAACATCTCGGGGGTCATCAGCTTCTCTGAAATGAGAAAATGCAAACATTCCAACCTATTTGTAGAGCCTCATTTTATGGTGCTCACACTTGTCCTGGCTCCTCCCATCCCTTCCTCCTTTGTCAAACCTCCCCTCATGCCAATGTGGATGACTGGGCAACTGGCCTTCCCAAACACTCAGAGCAGCAGCAGAAGAAGCATCCTCTCCCTTCTGGCCCACATCATGTAGGTCCCTGCCCCTGGGGAATCTCCCCATGGGTCACATCCTAGGAAACCAGAGTGTGCTCTCAGAACCACACTTGGGCAGTCAAGATCCAGGTCATGTCCATCAACACCAGGATCCCTCTATGTTCTTTTGCAGCCACCCACTTGCCTCCTACCACTCTTCATCTGTGATATGTTTCTGTAATATGAGTACTTGAAGAAATGAAATCATACCTTATGCAACTTTGGGAGTAACTTTTTTCTAGTCAGAAAAATTCTTCAGAGAAGCTAGCTGGTGAGTATCTTTAATACCAGCAGTTGGTAGGCAAAGGCAGATGGATTGCTATGATTTCAAGGCTAGCCTGGTCTACACAGTGAGTTCCAAGCCAGCCAGGGCTACATTCTGTCTCAAAAACAACCAACCAACCAACCAACCAACCAACCAACCAACCAACCAACCAACCATAAGTTCTCCAGAGATCCATACAGGCTGTTATTTCCTTTTTATTGCTAATTAGCATTCTGTGGGGGGGGTCACATTTTATTTAAGTGTTCACCCACTGAAGGGCATCTAGGCTTCTTCTAATTTCTATTATGCACAAGGCTGCTATCAACATTCAGTGTAGGTTTGAATGTAAACAGTTGCTTTCAGAACTTCTCTGGGACACATGCTCTACATTGTAGCTGCTCGCTCATACAGTAGTCACGTTTAGTTTTTGAACAGTTTTTCAGTGCAGCTTAGACATTTCTATTTCCACCAGTGTGAGGGACTCAGTTCTTCCACATCCTCACTAGTGTTGTCACTAGTTTTAATTTGCATGTCTTGAATAGCTAACAGAGCAGAACACCTTTCCAATGTTTATTCCCATCTGTGTAGCTTCAGTGGAATGTATCTTTCCTGTCTTCTGTCCTCATTCTAAAGTACTTTTTTAGATTTATTTTTGTCTGCATATATGTCTGTACCACTTACATGCCTGGTGCCTGTAGAGACAAGAAGGCGGCATTGGATTCCCTTGAAACGGAATTACAGACAGTTGTGAGCTCCCATGTGGCTGCTGGGAATTGAACCTGGGTCCTCTGGAAGAGCAGCCAGTGCTCTTAACTTCTGAGTAATCTCTCCAGCCTGTATCCTTATTTTAATTAAATAGTTTGCTTTGAGTTTTTACTATCTGTTCTTTCATAACTTCATACAAATCTGTAAAGTACCCTGATCATATTCCATTCCCTGTTATCTTTTTCTTTTTGAGACAGGGTCTCCTTATGTAGCCTTCCTTGGCTGGCCTGTAATTTGCTCTGTAGACCCTGAGCTCAGAGATCAGCCTGCTTCTGCCTTCTGGGTGCTAGGATTAGAGGCATGTACCTTCACATCTGGCTGTCTTTTTACCCTTCTGACAGGGTCTTTTGCAGAGCTAAGTTTTGATGAGGTCCAAGTTTTAGTGTTTTCTGCTCTGGACTGTGCTGCTGGTGTCTAGGGATTCTTTGTTTAGCCCTGAACACCCAAGATTTTCTCTTATACTTTCCCCAACAAGTTTTATGGTTTTGTGTTTTATATACATTAAGTCTGTAATTCTAGAGTTTAGTATTAGGTGTGAGATTAGGTCAAAGTTTATTATCTTTGGATAATCAATTGTTCCAGCATAATTTTGTCTGAAGGACTATCTTTCCTCCAATCAACTGCAATTGCATCTTTTTGTCAAAAATCAGTAGGGCTCAGAGAGGGGTGAGGATAGAGCCATGAGAGCAGAAATGTGGCCTTGTGACATTAGGGACAAAGCTGAAGGGGAGCTGTGGGGAGGTGCTGGACTGGGCCTGAGCAATACTTTGGTCAGCACTGACTACACATATTTGCCACGCCAAGTCCCTAGGCAGTGGTTCTCAACCTTCCTAACGTTGTGACCCTTGTTGTGGTGACCCCCAACCATAAAATTATTTTCATTGCTACTTCATAACTGTAGTTTTGCTACTGTTATGAATCATAATGTACATATCTGATATGCAGGATATCTGATAAGCAACTCATAGGTTGAGAACCAATACTCTAGAGCTAACTGACTCACAGGAGGAAGGCAGAAACTGAAATTCACATATTACTGTTGTTGTTTGTGTTTCTTTTTTTGTTGTGCTTGCTTTTTTGTTAGAGCCTCACAAATGTAGCCTAGGCTGATAGTGGTTGTGCAATCCTCTTGCCTCTACTTCCCAAGTCCTAGGATTACGGTACATGACAGAGTGCCCAATTTTAGAAATGCACTTTTTTTTTGAGACAGGGGTTCTCTGTGTAGCCCTGGCTGTCTTGGAACTCGTTATGTAGACCAGGCTGGCCTTGAAATCACAGAGCTCTGCCTGCCTCTGCCTGCCAGTGCTGGGATTAAGGACGTGGACTTTATAAAATATAATGTTTCTCCATGGCTTTTTCAAATACCTTAAGTGTTGATGATCCCTCTCCCTCCCTCTGCCGGTTTTTTCCATGCTGATATTTTTTTTCCATCCACATTCTATGTTGTTGACCAGATCAAGCCAACCATTAAAGCCACGCACAACCACACATTTATTTATTTATGTATTTATTAGCAGCTGAGAGGATAAGGCAGTGCTTATTCTTTGAAAGCTAGAAGCTTAAGGTAGTGCACAGGCACTGCCTTCTCTGATGAGTGAGTGTTCATTCTTGTTACATTGGTTTCATTACTACAAAGGCAGACTGTCATTAAATGTGTCCTCATGTTTCTCTAAATAACTTCATTTCTACTTTTTGCTATGAGTTGAAGCAGTGTGAGGCCTCATCAGAAAAAAACCTTACTTAGCAGGTAACCTTGAACTTCCCAGCTTTCAGACACACACCAGAGTGAACTGCTTATAATTATTTATAAATTGCCCAGGTTCAGGTTATAGCAAAAGAAAACCAACTAAAATACATGCCCAGTCCACAAGGACTAGCACACAGTGGCAGAATCAGAACGAACCCAGAGTATGCAGCCTTAAGAACCATGCCACAAAGCTTCAAACGTCAAGGCGAGAATNGGCCTGACAGGCAGTTGATTGGAAACTGGGCCATTTTCATATAACACCCAGGCAAAGCTGACTATCCACATACCATTCATGTTCCACGTAAAGGCATCCCGCAGCTTCTGCCCATCTATCTCCATGTCCAGCCGGATGGGTACCAGCACCTCAGGCTGTGATGCATTCTCATGGATCACAGCTGGGTCATGGTCATCAAAGCTGAAAGGGAAACCACAGCAGCTGTCAGTCAGGGCTCCAGGGCTCCCTAGGCCTAGGTCCCCAGGGACACAAGTTTCTAGCTTCCCTTTGCACTGTAGGTTACTGTAAATATGGTTCAAACAGACAGGCCATTCCTGTCATCTAACACTGAAGTAGCACAGAGGTCCCGAGGCCAGTCTACTGGGAGTGCAGAGGGGCAAAAATGACAAGCTCAAATATGTCTAAGATGGTTAGGTTCTGCAACAGGGAGGGGCAGCGTGCTCCACGAATGCACTAGAGGAGCCAGGAAGCCGCTGCCCTGGAAAGAAGAAAACCTAGACATGCTAGCTCATTCCTGTAATCCAAGCACTTGGGAAGCTGAGGCAGGAGAATTGCCAGGAGTCTGAAGTCATTGTAGGGTACAAAGTGAGACTCTGTCTCAAAACAACAAAAACTACCTTCCCCTTAAGGCTCAGGAAATATCTCAGGAAAGGGGTGGAAAAATACTAAGGCCATAGGTGAAAGCTTAACGAACCTCTGATGGGAGCAATGCCCTGCTCACACCTTGATTTGGTCTGTGAACCTCTTTCAGACTCCTCCTACCTCTAGAACTGGGAGAGAACAGATCGGCGCTGTTCTAAGTCACTAGTGTTTTGTATCAGCAGCCACAGAGATCCGATAGAGTGGGAGTCACATGGATATCACCCAAAACCCCCCAGGATGGCTGTGGGCATCAGATGACCCATACAGCAGGAAATGGCCTAGGGACTGTGTCCCCAAAAATTACACTGAGGTGCTAGGGAAGGGGGAAAATGGGAGAGAATAGAGCAGGGAGCCAGGGAGGATGGGGAAAGCCAAAGATGATGTCCCGGAAGTAAGAGAACAGCATCCGAGGCAGTGGCAGGTAGCATTTGGGAAAACACGAGTCACTGAACAGGGCCTCTCTGGGAATGAGACTAAAGTGAACTGGAGAAAGAAGGGGGACATCTGCGCAGAGGCCAAGCACAGCAGCACTTGCTCACCACAAGGGGAAGGTTCTCTTCTTGTCCCGACCCATGCGGTTCCTGTTGATGGTGGTGGAACATGGCACAGCGTCCAGATGGTGGGAGCTGTTGGGCAGGGTGGGTACCCACTGGCTGTTTCTCTTGGCCTTCTGTTCCCTGGAAGACAGAGAGAAAGTAACCCCTTCAGACCAGGAGTCAGGTTCTGCTCACTTGGACTCTACTCGTGTTCAGTGGGCACTACTATGCCCCTGCCAGGCTCCAAGCTCCTATGGAGGACAGCTGCGCATTTCTTACACTGTAAGACTCTTCTTGGCACCTAGAGGTACCTGTGTGAGAAGAAGGGCACAAAAGTATTAGATATAGGGCAGGGCATGGTGGTGCAGCCTTTAATCCCAGCACTCAGGAGGGAGAGGCATGTGGATCTCTTTTGAGTTCCAGGACAGCCAGAGTTACATAGTGAGACCCGGTCTCAAAAAACAGATACAGCCAGGCCAAGGTGGCCCTTAACCATGGCCATGATGCACTGCACTATATGCTTGCACAGACATGGCTTGCACAGACATGGCTTGCACAGACATGGCTTGCACATCCCTAATCAGGGAAAGGAGAATACGACACAGACTTTCCCGAATGCCCTGGAAAGGGGAGTCAGATGCTGAGTCAGGGCTCAGTGGGCAAAGGTCTACAGCAAAGGAGACTTGATATGACTGGGCCACACTGGCTACTCTAACTCCCTCCCTGCTCTACCCTCACTCAAAAGACAGTGATGCTGTCAGACAAGGACAGGGCAGCAGGAGTAAGAGACTGTGAGTCTTAGTGAAGGGCTCCAATTACAGCGTCTCTTGGGTTCTTTGCCCAGCTGCTGGCTAAGAGCCCCTAAATGCCTAAAAGGGATTAATGTGATTGATTTCTGAGGTGATGTCTTGACGTGTTGCCTAGGCTGGCCCTGACTTCCTAGGTTCAAATGAAGCCTTCTGAGGAGAGGATGCTACAGAGATGGCTGGTTGTGATTTTAGATGTGCTGGTCATTCCAAAATACACTGACAAGGCTTCTAGTTTCTAAACTCATAGAACTATACAAGTGAGGAAAATGGATTGATAAATAGATACTAGGAAATAGCACTGGAGATAATCAACCAGCCAATGCGACATGAAAGACTCTCTTTCCCCAAACTCCAGGTTACTGCTACTATTGGGAAAATTCACAAAGTTATTTCCCAGTAAGGATCCTCCACTATGCTTTGCTTGTTTGTCTTTCCTAGTGAGACCCTGACTAGCAGACAGGGGAGCCCCTGTGTGTCGCCCACTGTGCTAGTTAGCTATAACTGTCTATTTGACACAGCCTAGAATCACAAAAGAGAGTTTCAATGAGGAACCTAGATCTAGGCTGGCCTGTGGGCATTTTGTGGAAAATGGTCTTGATTGTTAGTTGATATGGAAAAAACCAGCCCATTGTGGGCAGCACCATTCCCTGGGCTGTATTAAGAATGTAAGAACTGGCTGAGCTGGGTGTAGTGGNACACACCTTTAATCCTAGCCCTCAGGAGGCAGAGGGAGGTGAATCTCCCTGAGTTCCAGGCAAGCCAGGGCTATAGAATGAAATCCTGCCTCAAAAAATAAAATAAAATAAAATAAAGTAAAAAATAATTATAATAAAAAAAGAAAGAATAAAAACCAAGCTAGTGATGCAGGCGGGCAGGATGAGTACATGTTTCTCTTCGCTCTTGACTACGGATGTGAGGTGACTAGCTATTTGAGTTCCTCCCTGGCTGTCCCTCAATGGTGAACTATGAACCTGAATTGTAAGCCAAATAAACTCTTTTGTCCTTCTTCTAAGATGCTTTTTGTCAGGGTATTTTAGCACAACAGCAGAACGGAAACTAGAACACTTACCTATCTACCCCACCACTGCACTCACAGCTCCTGCAGTAAATGTCAACTAGAGTTCAAAGTGAGGCCAAGAGCACGTTCTAAGAAAGGTCAGGACTTTGTCCTTGGGGGCAGAGCCTTTAAGTGTAACCTTTGTTGTGAAGAAAAAAAGCTAGAGTCACTTAACACCTTTAATGCTAAGGTCTGGGAGCACCCTCTGGGCAAGGGAGGACAGGGAATGAACTGCAGTGCTGAGTTTGGCCAGGACCTTACCAAGTCTACAGCACTGCAGGTCTGGCTCTGACCTTAAGGTCTGCTTTCACCTTTGAGACCTGGACCACAGCCCAACAACTGAGGACTAATTTGCACAGGCTCAACAGGTGGGAAAGCAAGCCCAGTTTCCATCTCAGCCTATGTGGACAAAGGGTTCATGAGAGTGTGAAATTTTAAGTAGCAAATTCTTAAGCCCCACTCAGATTAAGTGAGTGTCCATCTCTGGAGAGGGCTGGCATTCTCTGCACCTTCCAGACAATTCCAGTGCAGCCGGGCTTGCATCTGGAAACTGCAATCTTCACTATGTAGTCTTCTGTGCTGACCCCACCCCTTGACCCTCAAATCCTGCCTATCTCCAACCTTGTTCCTACTAAAAGAACTTCCCAAGAATCCTATGAGGGGACAAATTATCCAGTGACAGGATAGGTAGGTTGCAAGGCCCAATGTCAGGCTGACTGAGCAGTGTAGCTGCTTGCTTCAAACCTTGGACACCCCCATCCCTGTTGTTTTGGCTTCCAAGGCAACAGAAATCTACTCTCTCAGCTGGTCCTCATATGATACAGTCAAGAAATTGTTTACCACTGTATAAAGGGTTCCCAGCTGACATGTGCAAACATAAAAGTGTCATCCAGATGTACATAATTTCCTTCTGTGACTTCCTGGGAAGGTCTAGTTATCCTTATGTTCTTACCACATCCCTTGGGGAAAACAAGAATCTGCTGAGCATGCGTCTACAGCGCCCACCAGCCTGGATGCATGCCACCTTCTCTGGGGGCTGCGGGGGGACCAGAAAAGCAATCTAACAACAAAGATGAAGAAAAAGCCGGATGGAAATGATTTTCCACAGCCACATCACTGAACAACATCTTCCTCCCTTACTACTCTCTGGGTTTTGTACATTAACATTCGTTTTTTTCCTCTCTTCTTTTCTTGATAAGGTCTCCCTNTGTAGCCCAGGCAGGCCTTTAAATCAAGATCCCCCTGCCTTTACTTGAAATTTCTGGGACTATAGATGTGGCCACATTGACTAGCTTTTTTTTTTTTTTTATTAAGCTTTGAATTTTTAAAATGACATGGGTGACTGGGGATGTAGCTCAATGGTAGAACATGTTTTAGCAAAGAGGCCCTGGGCTCCATTCTCCACTCCACCGCCAACAGAACAAGATTACAGAGAAGACAAACATTCTTCCTATGTTTGTTTAGCTCTTGTATTTCTAGATATGGACTTTATTCTAGTTATTTGTATTCTATGGTCTGGGGTGTAGCTCAGTGGTGGACACAAGCTCACAGAGTCCTGGATTCAACCTCTAGTGCCACTACCCCCTCACCAAAGCTAGTGGAGTTTTCAGTTTAAGTCTAGATGTGCAGACACTACAAGCAACACAGTACAGTTTTAATTACTTGCCTTCTGGCTGCCACAGATACTTTCCTTAAAGTTCCATTCTAGGTTGGGAAGATGGCTCAGTGGGTAAAGGCACTTGCTCTGTGAGTATGTGATCTGAACACATGTAAGATNGAGGAACCGACTCTACAAAGCTGTCCCCTGACCTCCACATGCAGGCCACATCACACACGTGCAGTCTCTCCAGCCCTACAATAATACACCTTGAAAAAGTTATTTTTAAAAAGTAACTCCAGGGCTGGAGGGGTGGCTCAGAGGTTAAGAGCACTGACTGCTCTTCCAGAGGTCCTGAGTTCAATTCCCAGCAACCACATGGTGGCTCACAACCATCTGTAATGAGATCTGGCGCCCTCTTC
>LZPO01055190.1:62522-74765 GCA_001675575.1 Neotoma lepida
GTAGGGATGGGAAGAATGACAGCAGTGGATGGAGGTTGGTACTGTTCAAAGATTCAGGTAGTGTGCTAAGTGAACGGGAAGGGCCACTTGCATTCTTCCCTTTGCTCTGAAGCTTGGTGCCCACAAGCCCAGCCCTGCTCCGTGCCTCTGCCCCTTGGGCCTTAACAGCCCTGCGGGAAGACAATGCCGCTGGAAGATATCCATGCAGCCCACCATCTGTTGAACAGAGCAGTGACTCAAATATGTTTGAGTAATGTTTATTGTAGCACATTACAAGAGCTAAATTATAGCCCAGCCCAGGTAGCTATTCAGCAGTAGAAGAATGGATAAAGAAAATGTGGTATAGGCCAGGCGTGGTGGCATGGGCCTTTTAGTCCCAGCACTTGGGAGGCAGAGGCAGGTGGATTTCTGTGAGTTAGAGGCCAGCCTGGTCTACATAGTGAGCTCCAGGACAGCCAGGACTATGTAGAGAAACTGTCTCAGAAAACAAAACAAACAAAAACAGAAAAAGAAAGTGAAATGTGTTGTGTACACGATGGATTTTTTTTTCAGCCACAAAAACGAAATTATATTGCTTGCAGGAAAATGGAAGCAACTGGAGATAATCCTATTAAACAAATTAAAGACAAATGTTTTCTCTCATCTGTGGTTTCTAGATTTTATATAGATANATAAATTATGTATTCCACAGAACATGAAAGTAAAAGTGACATTGTGTAGGNGANCAAAGGGACTCACAGGAACTGGAGGAGAGGTAAGGGAAGGTGNGGNGCATGGGGGAATGTGCAAAACATAAATACCTCTATGAAAGTTTGAAAAACAAACAGTGGCCAGTTAGTGACACTAGTGACTATTTCATAAGGGTTAGTCTAATGAGACTGCAGTTGTGACAGAAGTCACTATGAAGGAGATGCTAAAGAGCTNGGAAGGGCTGTGGCAACCATGAGTGNTGTCCACTGTTCTCANAGCCACAGGAACCAGAGTTTTAAGTTAAGGGCCAGGNATGGTGGCTCACACCTTTAATCCTAACACTCCAGAATTCCAGAGTCATAGGCAGATCTCTGAGTTCTAGGACAGCCAGGGATTTATGAGACCATGCCCCCGCCACAAAAGGTGGGGGTAGTTAGGCATGATCAGATAAAATGACCCTTGCTTTGCAGGATGACTTAAGGGGCAAATGAGAACACAGGCAGCCAGTTAAGAAGCCACTGCAGGTGCCCCTCTCTACTTGTGCGCGAGTGGAGAGGGAGAAACACTCGACATTGGGCCTAGCCCCAGGAAACAGTCCTGGGTGAAGAAGGCTTTGACTTTAGCTCCCAAATCCTGACTGCAAATTGCAAAGAGAAACCAGACAGACGCTTAGAAAACACTCATGTTTAATGANAGTCTCGGCTTTTTAAAAAAGGCTTTATACACTGTATATACATTTACATGGCTTTGGAAGGTACCTGTGCTAGGAAGAGCCCCACCCCCCAAGAAGAAATGGCCCCGGGGCAAGGCTGTGAGGTATGTGGGGCCTCTGAGGTTCAGTGTCTCNAGGAGGAAGCAACTGTCTGCCTGGCTGGCTGTGTACCTTTGGCCAGGAAACATATCTCTGACTCACCTACCAGAAGATAATCAGTCCAGCATCTCGCCAGAGCTGACTTATCAGGAAAGATACTGCCCCAAGGCCAGTTGCTTGGCTGGCAGAATGGTACCCTGGGCATCTCATCACTAACACCACTATCCACAGGAACCTCATTACAAAAATAAAATGAAAGACACTNTGGTTCCCACATTCATGTGGGGGTTCTGCTTTGAGGGGCAGAGATGGAGGCCTTGGGCAGCCAGGTTGACCGTAATCTATGTAAGTGGGATATTGTTGGCCCAAGACCTCCCTTATTTTTAAGTAATGCCAAAGCTTTTGCCCAGTCTGAGACAGTTGCTGACAGGTGACCATGACCAGCATGGCCCTCCCTGCAAATGGTGCCATACCCCAACCCATTCCCCTGAGGAGACATAGGCTCTGTCTGTCCCATGCCTGAAGCCCAGAGCCACAAAGATGGCTGTGGGTCTCTTTAATGAGTGGCCTGGCAAGGATCAATACCCCTGAATGCATCCAAGGTGTTGTCAACGGAAAGTATTGGCAGACTCTGCACAGTCAAAGAAGTCAGGACCTATAAGGCGAGGAAAGCCCTCCAGAACCTTCACCTTCACGGGGTCAAACTTCCAGTAGAGATGGCCACGCAGGAAGTAGGCATAACCTGAAGAGAGAAGGAGGTCAGGTTGGGTAAGCAGATACTGGCTTCTGCACCTGCCTGTCACGCTGGGCCTAAGGACAGACACTGCTGAGTGAGCAGGCCACGGCCACTACTGAATTCTTTGGAATCTGCACAGCTGGATACGATGGCTTTTATGTCTGTATTTCCTGCACTCAGGAGGTAGAGGCAGGAGGATAGAGTTCAAAGGCATCCTTGGCTACATAGCAAGTTTGAAGCCAGCCTGGGCTACATTTATTTACTTCTTTTGCCTTCTAAATAAGTAAATAAATAAATCTGCAGATTCCAGAGTTGGCTTACCAGAACCTCCTTTCCCTTCAGGGAGCCCTTCTGCCTGCTCCCAGGGTCTGGTTCAATAGATACTGGGAACCTAAGCTTGTCCGACCTTTCAGGAAAGCAAGTACTGTCACTGTTACCAAGCTCCCCGTAGACCACGGAAGGCAATACCAGAGGTATGGAGCTTGAAGCTACTCAGAGTAGTTCTCCCAGTGAGTCCCGGTGTGGGTGGGCACAGACTCAAAGGGGAGGAGCAAGCAAGCAAGCACTGGGCGTGGCTCTACTTCTCTGCACTTAGGGGGAAGCCCAGAGGTCCAGTGGTTACNAGCAGTGGCTGATGGGAATCCTGGCACTCCCATTGTTCATCTGGTATGGTTAGTGATCTCACTGCCCATTCCTCTGTTTGCCCCTCCAGAACTATGCTACTAAGAGCTGTTATGGCCAGACATGGTAGGGCACTCTCTGGTAGCAGCAGGCAGACTTCTACAAGTTCAAGCCCAGCCTGGTCTACAAGGCAAGTCCCAGGTTAGCCCAGGATACATAGTAAGACCTTGCCTCAAAAAAACAAACAAAAAGCTGTTGTAATGTCAGAAGACTGTTCTGAGAGTTGTTTGAGACATGTAAGGACTTGGTGCTGCCCTTGGTAAGCACTGGCTGAGGCCAAGGGCCTCAATCTTATTTGCAACATGGGGCATAACATTGGTTGGCCACCAGGAGGGGAAATGGCGCTAGACAAAGGACCTGTGAGGATGAGCTGGGCCTTGTGAAGTCTGGGGTGGGGATGGGGGAACGACACACAGGATGGATGTCAACACACAGGATGACAGCCACTGCTGTGTAGAAGAGTGAGGGCTACTACACTCACTTCCCCCCAGCTACCTCACCCCCAACTCACCCTCAGCATCCTGGAAGGCAGCATCTATCTCAGAAGGTACCCCTCGCCAGTCAGTGGCACGTCGGGGCACAGGATTGTCCACACGTTGGGTTCTGGGGTGGAAACGCCAATAGTCTCCACCTCGGAAGAAGTAGATCTTGTTCTTCTCAAGACCCCAGACCAAGGCAGCATGGACCGGAGACCCCTGCAGGCCCAGCTCGGAAATTGGTGCAGGGCCTAGGACTGGCTTCTCACCATCATATACCCAGTACTGAGCACCTGCCAGAGAGGAGATGCTGCCAGGAGCTGCCAAGCCACCACTGCCAGGCCCAGCCACTGTGGGTCTGCTTGGCCACCACCAGAGATTCTCCCTGCCTGTTTGTTTTGTTTGCAAAACACTGCTGACCAGTAGTGCCTTCTCAGCAACCCTACCCCACGAGGGATGTTAGAACCAGCTGGNATGAGCTGGGTTAAGAAGAAAGACAGGCTTGGTTCAATAAGCCCAAGTTAAGGTTATTCTGGTCAACAGAGGGCTGCCCTGGGTCCCAGCCCACTTGTAACAGGCCCCTTGGCTACCCTGGAATGCACAAAGAGGGTTCCCATGCCTCACCTGTGTTTATGAGGTCCTGCCACCTGGAATGTTCTAGGTTGTCATCTCTGCCAGGTGAGAGTTGAAATCGCAGGCTCCAGGGTCCCTATGCCTAGATCAGTTTCCCGCTCTGCTTTTTCCAAGCTTTAGACATGAGTCATTCTGCCTCTGAGCCTAAGTCCTCATCTCTAAAACCCCACCCCACATGGCAGCTTTGGGGGTTGAATATATCAGCCTGCAGCTGCAGAGTGCAAGACCTTCAGTGCTATTTGGATCTTAAGATCTGCCACTTCTGGGAGACTCAGCCCTAAGCCCCAGTCTCCCTTGGCTCTAAGTCTCCAGGGTACTGTCTCCCTGCCCACTGTGTCCCTGAGTCCTCCGTCACTACTGGCCGACTCCCAATCCCCACTCACCTTGGAAGAACCAAATATGACCCTGGGCATCCTCAAAAGCTGCATCCACAGGGCTCGGCAATCCTTGCCAGTGCCGAGAGGCCAGAGCAGGATACCCAGGCTGCAGCTGCCCACTGCGCAGCCTCCACACAAAGCCTGCCTTGAAGAAGAAGAGCTCGCCTCGGATGGTAGAAACTGCATCAAAGGAAGTCTCACAGACATCCGGCGGGGTTTCTGGCTGGGGTGNGATAGAGGAGGCAGAAAAGAGCACACATTGGAGCCATAAGGCCAGCAGGGGTGCAAAGGAAACAGTGACAGAGTCTTCCCTCTCTTCCCACCCACTTCATTCTTACCTGCAGCTGTGCAATCTCATTGGTATCTATCCCAACCTGGGAGCCCAAGGCTGGGGTGTGGGAGGTGGGGGCCAGCCGAGGCCGGCCATAGAGATACTGGATGCCCCTTCGGTCATCTGGGCTGAGGCTCAGTGGGTATCGGAAGGTGTAGAAAGGGGACATAAGGGCCTTAGCTGCTGTGGTATGTTGCAGCCCCAGAACATGGCCAAATTCATGCGCTGCCACTTGTAGCAGGTCTGTGCCTGGAAAAGGGGGTGGTGAGTGAGCAACCCCCCCCCTCCTGCCACCAGGTGCCAAATTAATTTCTAGATCCCAGCTTCAGTGCTTCCCAGCTGCCTCATCTGGAAGATGGGTCTCCAGCACATACCCTGGTTGTCCCCAATAGTCCAAGTTTCATCGTAGTCAAAGTGCACATCTCCTTCTCGATGGGTCTTAGGGAAGAAAGCATGGGCCAGGATGCCCCCAGGCCCATCAAATGGCAAGTTGTCCCCATGCCAGTACCTGGGGGTGAGGGGTGGGGAAAAACACAGTTGAGATTGCTGACAATGGGATGTGTACCCAGAAAGGTCCCAGGCCACAGGTTTCACCTGGTGAAGTCAATCATGATGTCAGCGCGTCCCTCATGCACCTCGGTGAAAGTGAGTGGTGTCACCTCACTCCATACCTGGAGGGCCTCTGCCACCGTCTGCCGTACCTGCTCCCTTACAAGTTGCCATGGGAACCGGAGGATCCTGGGGGGAGGCGGAGGGGCCTGGGCATGGGGCAAGGAAGTCCCTGAGGACTGAGGAGTCAAGCTTCCCCTAGAGCTGAGTGTGGTGACTCATGCCTTTCTTCCCAGCACTGGAGAAGCTGAGGCAGGAGGATTTCTGTGAGTGTGAGGCTATTATGTGAGGTCCTGTCTCACTACCTCCCCACAAGAAAGAAGTGTTGCCTTTGGATGACCAATGGGCAGGCGCATTCAGGGTTGCAGCCAGGAGTGTCCTAGGTCTTAGGTTTAGGGAACTGTTTCTAGACATGGATTCACCTTTGTATGGGGTTGTGTATGTTTAGATATACACACTGAGTGGAAAGGATACAAGGCCAAGACCTGACAGTACAACTCACTGTGAGGAGCCTTGTACTGGAACTTGGTTCCACAACCAGGAAATTCTGTGCCGCTATCCCAGCTCCAATGCCATATGACCCTAGACCACTGTCTCTCAGGCTAAGTCTCGGCTTGCTCAATACCTGCAAAGGGACCTCCTATATCACTAACAAGTAGTCCACCATTACTTGTGTCTACCTATAAAAGGCCCAAGTAGTTGTTATGGTAAATTTGAACAATCTACCAGGACTGTGGCTCTGTCCCATTCACTACCGGTCCCAGGCCTGAGCCTTATAAGTATCTACTAAAAGCCTGTCTGAGTGTCTGAAATCTTCCCCCAGGCATGCACTGAGGCTCTTCCAGGCTACAAGAGGGCATAATCTGTGTGTCTAGACCACAGGTCTAGGTTCCAGGTTATTGGTCCATGAATGGCTGGAGAAGGAGGATCAGTGGGCATGCAGGTCTGTGTACTGTGTGAATGTGGCCTTGGGCATCTCAGGATGAAGGTATAAAGATAACATGCAGTCCTGCTCCCCTGCCCTCTGGTCCCTACCTATAGGTGAGGTCTGTCTTCTCCCAGCGCCCTCCTGACAGTACGAAGCGCTTCTGTCGGTTTCGGGCATTCAGCACATCAGGTGGGTCAGGCACACCACATCGTGGAGGTCTGGAGCTACTAGCAGGACTAGGGGCCCAATGGGAGGCAGGGGCGGGTGTCAAGCTATTAGGCAGAGCTGCATGCGGGAGCTGCGGCCCTCTCTTCCCAGGGTGGTGACGATGGCTATCCTGGGCAAGAAAAATGACGCAAGAACCAAGTCAGCTCAGATCCCCGGNGCCTCAGGTTTGAGATGTAGCTCTTTAATGCAGCATGCTTAGCCTACTGAATTGCTGTGCAAACGGAGGAGCTAGAAGGTATGCTGGCACAGGGCTGGGTCCATTGGCCTTAGGTTGAGCCTCTGATTTCCTGATACTTGTTCCTAGGCATCAGCCTCTGATTTCCTGATACTTGTTCCTAGGCATCAGCCTCTCTCCTCTTGCTTCTGCCCTGCTGGAGGGCCCTGGGCTGTCTGTCACCAGCTCCTGTCGACCAGGCTAAGGAGGTCTAGATGGGAACACATTGAGACTAGGGGAACCTATGAAGCCCTAACTGAGTTCTCCAAACATACCCAGGAAGCTCCTGAGGAGGCTCCTATGACCCTCCTCCAGCATGGAGGGGCTGCAGCCTGCAGTGTGGTCCTGGGCTTGCTTACCTAACCAGGTAACTAAGGTCAGATTTCTCTTTTCATGGCATACATGGGGGTACTGGTAATTAAATTCAGGGCTGACTGTACTTGTGCTCTACTCCGGAGAAACACCCCATCCATGTGAGGACCCAGTCCTAGTAGAGACACTTTGGCCCACACCCTGCCAGATTTGTGATCTCCTGCCCCTTTGATGCAGGAAGGGTAGGAACAACCAGTTCCCACTCCGTCAATGTCTCAGGACCACAGATGGCAACTGTGACCAGAGCTGCGTTTTCCCATAGTCTCCCCCAAGGGACGAGATTACAATTCTTTTCTTTGAGAAAGTTACAAAGCATCTGTTGCTTCCCAGGTGATTTGCACAGGTAGTCACTGAAACTCCACCTGGGGACTCCCAAGTGTCACAGTGAAGATGTGGACCTGGTTCTATATGACCAGCCACAAGGGCCTATCCAACCTGGCCAGCAAGAGAGGCAGGTTCCCCTATCCAGCTCTCACAAGGGGAGTCTAGTGACCCTATCAAAGAATGATAGGGTGTTGTCATCCCCCAGGAGCCCCTCCTACTCAAAGTCTAGCCTGTCTGCTTGGTGTCTCTTCTTTGCCACCCAGTAAGGCTGGGAGAGCAGCCATGAAAGGACAAGGTAAAGGAGATGCACACCCTTCTCATCCCTACCACGGTCCCTTCAACACCTCTCCCCTCCCTGTGAGGCACTAGGGTCATGGCCAAAAGCTGTGAGCTTCTGAAAGCCAAATTCTATGCACCGGTGACCCGGACAAGTCACTGTAGGGGTGACTGTCTGTGCCATACCCTGAAGCACCGCCCCTAGTGAAGCAGCAGGTAGCTGTTAGGTACCTGCCCCCTTGGGCATAGCCNGTAAGGGACCCTTAAGACCTGGGGTGCACACACGTGTACGTGCCTTCCTCTCTCTCTTCCATACCTTGTGGTCTTGGATGCTGGTGCTGCTGATCAAGGCAGAGCTCTCCTGAGAACCTCTTGGACTGTGCCCCACCCCTCCAGGATTCCTCGACCAACTCCTTTATTCATGTTGTGAGTTAACTCCCGAATAAATCCCTTTGACCATCAAATAGAGTCCGTGGAATTATNCCATTAAGTCACTGTCTTTGTTGAGCTTCAATTTCTCCATCTGTCAAATGGCAATAGTGCCAGAAGGAGCTGAGAGGCACCCTCTAAACCCTGCAGCAGCATCTCACCCGGAGGGCCTGCCCAGACTCTACTCCCTTAGGCCTTGGACTCCCACAATCTCCTCTTCCCAAATTCTCAGCCCTCCCAGGACTACTGGGATCCCATGANCTAGACCAGTAGGTAAGCTCAGAGAACCCCCAGAGTCATCTATAGCTCAGGAGAGTTTGGGGAGCAGTCATTGCTCTAATTTTATCCTAAATGCCCGACATCACGGAGCATGGAACAGAGTCTAGAGAGGTTAAAGACGTAGCCCAGGATCACACGGCAAGCCAGACAAGAGCCAGGCTCAGACCTGGGGCTTACNCCTCTCCTCAGAACTCACCCACTCCCCACCAGCTTGGCTCATCTCCAAGACCCACATTCCTAAGAAGCATTTCTGTTTCTAGTGAACTCCTTCCTTCTCAGCTAGCAGCCTTCCTTTGGGCTGCCCTGTGGAGGGGCCTGACTCACTCTGCCCCACCCTCCCCTAGCCTGGCAGCTGCCAATTCACAGCCTTAGACACACTCAAGAGACTCTTGGCTGACCCAGTCTCCTGGCACAGCTCAGATAATCAAGGTCAGTGCTAGGAGTACCGTGTGATCTAGACCATGGGAGGAACCTAGTGGAAGGTAGATAAGAAAAGACCCCAGACTAGGAAGCCACCAGGGAAGACCAGGCTGGTGGTGGTGTCCCTTCCTGAACCTCAGTTTGCTTTTGAGTTAATGGGGATGATGCTGGTCAGTAGGAGGCAACCTTGAGAGGAAATCACTTGGTTAGTCTGTGATGAGGCAGGGGAGCATCAGAGAAGGCAAGGAAACAGCCCAAGTCATACACTCAGCTGGTACACAGACTTGTGCTTCTGTCTAATCATCTCTTTCCCACCCCTCCCCCGCTGGCTCCAGAAAGGAAGGCAGCTTCCCTGGCTACCAGGTTGTGGGGCTTTTACCAACTCAGAAAGTTGGGGGCTGGGCTGAATAAATATTTACAGAACTCTTTTGGTCCTGCTGGCAGTCTAGGGATAAAAACACTAGAGGTGACCCTGTCTGTGCATCTATAGAATGACGGGTTCCTCAGCTCAGATCCCACCCCAGGCTTGCCCCCAGGCCCTGTACAAGCATCAGAGTGGCTACAGCTACAGGGGACAACTCTCCAGTGTGCCTGGCCTTGATTCGTTTTATCCTAAATGCCCAACAGTAGGTACTGGTGCTCCCTCCTGCTTTGTCCCCTTATAGATCAAGGGGTCTGGGGGAGTGCATTCACTCAAGGTTTCATGGTTCAAACTCAGACCTCTCCAATTCCCAAATGCATGAGTTCAACCCATGGCGGTGGGGGTGGGGGTGTTAACGACTGTGCTCCAAGTTCTAGGGCAGGAAACTCCATACTCTGCCTGAGGAGCTCCTGATCCACGATACCCACCCCGTTCAACACCTATCCCCCTTTCCAAACCCTTTTGCTCCCAAGGCCAGTGTGGGGCAAAACTGGCAGATGGACCAGTGTGGCTGGACCGGGGGAATAGTCCCAGGACACCTGCCTGTNATACCTTTCTCCCATCATTCCTTGAGCTGGTTGGCTGCCTCAGCTGGCAGCTGAGGGCAGGGTACCCGGTGAGTATTGTAGGTCTGTAGTGGTCCCTGCTCCAGCCCTAGCCCAGCTTAACTGCTACTGTGATAGGTGCCTCAAAGACCAGCCTGGAAGGATATAGCCATTGGGACACGCAGGCTGTGAGTCCCTCAATCCCTCTTCTCCCTCTTTCTCTGCACCCCCTTTCCTTTCTCTGTGTTTTTGTCCCCTGAGTGTCTACAGCACCCAGTTTCAGTGCCCCTTTTTATTCTGACTGCCACCTGATGCTCACACACTGTCTCTCTCAGGTGCATTCTCTGTTGGCTCCAAGTCTCCCAAACTTGCCTCCTGCAGGTTGAGGCACCTCTCTCAACTTAGGCCCCGTTTTCTCCTTCCCTAGCTCTTCCTTTAGTCTCCACCCACTGTGCACACCTTGCAGGGGCGCTCACCGGAGGCTGCCACCCCCGACCCTCCCCCAGACTTGCTTTCCTTCCTTTCTGTGATGAACAAGGGGACCCGGTACCTGCTTCCTCCGCTACCTCTACCAACACACACTCAGCATCCCTGGCTGGGGCTGGAGAAGCCGATCCCCAAGCTGAGTCCAGCGCACAGTCGCGCTTAACCAGCCTCATAGGCTCCACCTGCACACCGCCAGCGACGGGAAGCTCATTATCACGGCCAGAGAAACCCAAAAGGCATTTCGGGGACCGATTGCGCTAGGGTAGCCGGGGCGCTCGGTGGGTCAAGCTCAGCCAGTGGGCCCAGCCCCGCGTGCCCAGCCCTCCCTCGCGGAGGAGCGGCGGGCACTCACCGGTGGCCTGGCCCGGGCCATCAGCGGCGGCGGCAGGAGCAGCAGTAGCAGCAGAGGCAGTTGGAGCAGGAGGGCGCGCGAGATCGCGCGGAGGAGACAGGCGGGCCGTGCCATCCGCCCCGGGGCTGCTGGGCCTGCTGGGCCGCGAAGGGCCACCGCCCCTTATAGCATTCGCCCCGCCCCCTCCAGCGCCCGGACCGCACCCCCCACGCCCCGCCTTCCCTTGCCTTTTGTTCTAAACTCAGCTTGCTTGCAACCCCAGCCTGGTTAGGGAGGAGTGCCTGGAGGGGCTGGACCCCATAGACCTGATGAGCGCTGGGGAGATTATTCCTCCTGCTCTCCAACCCCACTTTCAGAAGTCTTCATCCTCTGCCAGGTCTCCATGGGGGCTTGACCTCTGTCTGACTACTTTTAGTTTGTGACAGGTGGTCAAATCCCCCATCCTCACAGCCCTAGCCAATCCACTAGGAATGTGGCACAATAGCTCCTGCAAGAGACCCGCTATTGAAATATGACTTCTGGGGAAACTAAGGCGTATAGCAGAAGGGGGCCAGGCCAGCCCCTCACCTCAGAACAAACCAGAGACCAGGTCTGGAGAGATGGATCAGCCGTTAAGAGCCCTTGCTCTTGCAGAGAANCAGGATCCCATTCCTAGCANCCCCACAGTGGCTGTCCTAGGATCCGATGCCTTCTTCTGATCTCTGAGGATACTAGGCACACACTGATGCACATACATACAACATCAGACCAGAGACAGTTACCGAGGATCTTAGAGGGAGGGACCAGACTTCTGTACTAGGAGACAAATGGGTCAGATGCCTGGGAGGAGAGGAGCATTAAGAGGGTGTCTGAGTCNGGCACTGGAGCCCAGGTTGTTCCCTGGCTCAGGCCCTGGCCAATGGGCTTTTCTTGACCAGTCAGACCCATCAGTCATCTGAGAGTGAGGTCCACATGCTGGAGAGGTTCATCCACTCTAATCTCTGCAGGGGGTGCCCAACTGTGTAGACAGACTTTCCTTTGGGCCNCCAGTTCACAACTAACAACACGGAGGCTTATTATTAATTATGAAAGCTTGGCCTATAGCTTAGGCTTTTCTTACCTTGCTCATATAACTTAAATTAACCCATTTATATTAATCTATGTTCTGTCTCGTGGCGTTACCTCTCTTCCANCTTGCACCTCCTGTTTCCTTTCCGTATCTCCTGGCGACTCCTATTCTCCTAGATTCCTACTCTTCTAACTTTCTCTCCCCAGAAATCTCACCTGTATCTCCTGCCTAGCAATTGGCCATTCAACTTTTTATTACAGCAATCACAGCAATACACCTTCACACAAATATCCCACAACACAACTGTGCTGTGTACCTTCTTTGATGACAAGGGGCCTCTCTACAGTGCACTGGAAAACCTTCAAAGCTAAGATTCAGGCAGGTAGGCAGACAGGGCCCTGAGCGGCTGCAAGGTTGGGGCCAGAGAGCAGTATGTTTTACTTGACTATCTGTGATCTTTTAAAAAGCCTCACCTTAGCCGGGCGGTGGTGGCGCACGCCTTTATTCCCAGCACTCGGGAGGCAGAGGCAGGCGGATCTCTGTGAGTTCGAGGCCAGCCTGGGCTATCAAGTGAGTT